>VZRE01011397.1:718263-736381 GCA_013396775.1 Cephalopterus ornatus
GCAGCCAGCAATTTGTCAACATAATTTGGGCTTATTATTCTCGTTCTGAAGTTTTATCTTATTTTCTTTTTCTAAATGAAATACTTATTCATTAGGGGAAAAAAAAGTTGTGCTGTGTTTGAAATGTTCTTCAGATTTCTCTTAACTCCTACCTTTTAAAAACCTTCAACTGCAAGAAGTTGAGGGTAGCAACCTTCCACATTAGGAAATAGTTGTGCTCACCACAAGCAAGAGCTCAAAGGAAAACCAGGGGCTGATTCGTTAAGTCATCGCATCCATCTCCTACAAATTTAACCCACCTGTTTAGCGAAGAACTACTTTTTACATAGTTTATCTTTCTGGTTGTTGGCCATACTGATGTCCCCAAACTCACATGGGCAAAACATTCAATACAGCTGCTCAATACCTTAAGTGTATAATCCATAGCACTGATGCTGGAGCTAGAGCTACATGATAGACAGACCTGGTCTTTGCAATCCACAAGCCTTATCCCACTTCACTTCTGGAGGACACAGCTAGTAATAATCCTAAAATAGCCTCTTTCCCATGCAGCATGAAGGAAAGTTTTTCTCTTAACTGGGAAGAAAACCTCAAAAAATACAAATTGGCATAGAGCATTAAAAATATACTTTGATAATGTCAAAGATACAACGCCACGTATTTCCTAGATTGCACACACACACATTTTTTTATAGAAACACAGAATTATAGAATGGTTTGGTTCGGAAGGGACATCAAAAACCATCTAGTTCCAAGCCCCTGCCATGGGCAGGTACACCTTCCACTAGACCAGTTTACTCAAGTGCGGGCTTTTGGGGACCATGAGATCCACAGTCATGACTATGTTGGTTTTCTGAGAGGCTCAACTCACGGCTTGGCCACCTGAACATCTCCTTGTGGGACTAACTGAGGCTGACAGCCAGAAATCCCACCTCCCAGCCTGCCAAAACCAAGCAGGGGCATCACACCCAGCACAACCAAAACCAAGAGGGTCAGAATAAATGATACATGCAGAGACTTCAAAATGTCGAAAAATAGATGCTTTTTACTGCCAACAACTCTTCCGCAATCTGCTTTGTGCGACTTTGATTCAAAGGTGAGTTATTTTTAATAGAACAACAACAAAGGCACAAAGATCTGGTTCAGATGGAAAAAAAGGTGCTCCAAGTCTAGAGAAATAAGGTCGTTGAAATGACAGGCAGGCGATAACTCCGCCTGCAACTAAGCAGAATAGCGAGGGCGACTTGAGCACAGATGGGAACCTTTGCAGCGTTAGAGGAGGCAAGGCCCGGCGAACTAAAAAGCAGAAAAAATTCTGCACGGAAGTCTCAGCTCTGACCTGGATTCCTTCCCTAGCCCCAGAAAAGTCATAAGCTTTCTATCTTTAGTTTCCCCTTATTGCAAATGAGGGTAAGACTCTTCCCTGACTCTTCGCAGCCGCACAGGAAAAATAAGATGTAAGCTGTCTATATGCATTCAACACAGGATGGTTTCTGAGACAAACAGACAAAAGGGAATGAGAGTGGGTATCAATGTGAATACCACAGAGGATAGAAAACTGCAAATAAACAGGACTTTTGCCACTGGTTTTCACAAGGCCAGGATTTCAACTTGAATGGGACCAGAGGCACAACTAACACTGCACACTGTCAAAGGTCATCAAACCACCATCCACCAAACAACACTGGCGCTCTCCATTAGCTCTGCTATCGACTCAGCCCTCACCCTATCCAGGTACGTGCAGCACAACACTGGTTGTGTACCCACATAGGTATCCCTAACACAGCAGAGCCTTCTGATCCCCTCCATACCCTCAGGACACAAAGGAGAAGAGGGCACAGCAGAGAGAGCAGGGAGAGGAAAGGGCCTGAGAGCCCTAAACAGGATGAATGGAAAACACAAGGGCAAAAGGACAGGGTGATAGTGCTTTCCAAAGGAAAAAGAATAATTAGAAGCAGCAAGCACAAACCACAAAAAATAAAGGAGAATGAAATGGAGATCATCAGACTGGGTGGGACATAAAGACAAAGAGGAAGGAGAAAAACCACAGCTCTTCTCTTCCAGAAGGCACCAAAGCCCTGTTAACTCTGCAGGGGCAAGACTTTAAAAAAACCCACTTGAGCATGTTTGTGTGCACACAGGGTTGCACGTGTTCACAGCAATGCATGGCCCACCCTCGCCTGGCCTGCATTCTGTCAGAAGCACAGCTCCACCACCTTCTGCCCATACTGAAATTAAACCTGCTGCACTTGGGGAATCATCACCAAAGTCCTCTTAAGGGGTACAGCGTGGGCAGATGGATTTTTCTTCGAGAAAGGACTCCAGAGCACCCCAAAACCACCTCCGGCAATAACAAAAGCAAATTTATTTTGGACAGTTAGATCTCAGGTTTTGCTTCTTGCATTGGAGGTTGCTGCACGTGGTAGCCATGATGGACACCCTTGAAGCCTGAGCAGCTACAGCCTCAATCACGCTGTGCCTTAAAATTTGACAGACCTTACTCCATTCCTCTTTCTTTTTTTTTTTTTAATCTCAGCTGAACAGTAAACACTGCCTGCCCAGCCAGGTTAACTGAGCCAGCTGCTGTGATGCAGGGTTTTTGTCTCCCACACAACAAACATTGGCTAGTACTTTCTATTTAGAGCAATCCCTAATTGTAAACCTGTCTCCTCCCTTCGATAAGAGACATATCGTTAGATAGCATTAATCCCCAGCCCTTTCCCGACATAAGGAAACACGGCTTCACGGACAGGGTAGATAAAAATCATGGCTCCATATGGAGTTATTTTTTTAATGTTTAATATCATGCAGAAACATGCACAATATCAGCCCCAAAGAACACCGCTACTTCCCAAAGGCCGAGGTGTGTTAGTCCTCCTTGGCTCCTACTAAATTTAATAGGACTCGAGCATTTTCCACATCTTTCTAGACCAGGAAAAAAGGTCTTCAGAGACAAATAAGAGTTTCCTGTTCAATATTTCATGTAATGATTTCCTCCAAAGGTGTAAACAGGAAAAATGCCTTGCCACTTAGCCTGAAAATGAGAGTCTGCCATCCCTTCCTTTTATTGTGTTTATGTGTTAAAAGTCATTTAGAAGGGGATCTGCCAGATGCTCAGGTACGAATGAGACAGCACAGGCTGTCAGACAGCTGTCTGAGGTCCCAAAACTGACCTGCCCAGGCAGATTTGGGAGAGAGGGAGACCTCAACCCTGTCCCTTCACTCCCACCAGGGTCCCAGCAGGCAGCCTCAGCGGGAGTCTGTGCTGCGGAGAGATGTGCACTTCACCCTGAATTATCTGGGCTCAGACAAACAGCAAAAGGTTTATTTACAGCAAAACCCACATCTCAAAGCATCCCCTCGGACAGATTTTTGGGGGTGATACCTTTTGGGAAAGACAAACGTTAACCCGCTGCAAATATTTTTACGCGCACTTAAATGCAGGCTGTGACTTCCAGCATCCCATCGGCCCAACCAGGGCTTCTCGGGGATGGAAGGCACGAGCATAGCCCTCGCTCTGCAACAGCCACACTTCATTCCAGCTCCATCGCAAGCAAAAAAAAAAACCCCGAGCGTGTGTCACAACTATCAAATGGTCTTTTTAGCTAACTGACAACAGACGCCATTCGGAGTCAGCATATTTTGATTACAGCACATTGTTCGCAGGATTCAAGAGCCCACTCGCCTTGCATTGTTGTTCAACACCAAAATTAAATGGCAGTATAATTAGCTTCGCTCCAGCTACACCTTTCTGTCTGGATGGATGTGATACCTGCAAAAGCCTGTGCTGGGTATAAAATGTGTTCCTGATTATAAAACGTTTGCTTAATCTTGAGGGCACCGCCTTGTTTTTTAAGGCCCTCTGCAAGTCACGCACTCCAGTACGTGCTGCCCGTTATCTCCAGAAGGCTTAAAACTGGAATCCCCATGATTCACATTTTCCAACACTCATGGCCAAACCCTTCTGCAGATCAGCTCCTCCACTTTCTACCATTTCACAACAAGCCGATTCTGCAGCGATGCAGAAGTGGCCATGCGGCTTGGTTCTGGAAGCCACACGTTGGCGAGCCAGTGGCCACAACACACACCAAGTCCAGGCTGGGGGAGCCAGAGGACGGGGAGCTCCAGGGGTGGTTTGCCAGTCTGAGGTGGCCGTGGCTCCCCAACGCCTCCACCCACTCATTGAGGGGTGACTTGGACGCACGGCTAGCTGCCAGTCACCCAAAAAAGTCAGGCTGAGAGGTCTGTGTGGCCTCACTGCACCTCTCTTGGAGGTTTTGGAGTACCCAATGGCACTTGTAGCAGTGTAGCGTTCATGGCGTGGCTCCACACAGGCCCACGCCTCGGGACAGGTAGACCTCAGGACAGGCAGACTAGCCACCACCTCACAAATGTTTCCAGTCAACTCCGCAGCTCTGCTCCTTCTGCAGAAGTTACTGGCAGCACTGCTACCTCTCCATCCAGCGTTTCAGTTTATCCCCTCCCTGCTTTAAATACTGTTTAAAAAATGGTAATTAAGTGGAAAACAGCAAAAGGGGCCAAAACCGAAGCATAAAGCCACGAAAGCAATGTTTACCATCAGCCTTTTGATTCAGCGTAGTGCCTCACCGTGACACCAAACAGAAATGACTTGCTTTCTTTGCAATATTTTCTTCAAATTATCCAGAGTGAAATAATTACTACAACATATCGCTTCTTATTCCTGTATATCTCCTATATATGCAACTTACTATCACTATATGACATGTAAATTAAGATATCAACCCTACCTGATGACAAGGAAAAAGGAGAAGCAGAAAATCTCGGCTCACAAGTACCTAATCGTCTCGCTCCAAAACCTCAGCGACAGACCTGGGAAGAGCACCCGCATCTCCCCTTCTGCCTCATGCTGTCAACAGAGCAGTGTTCCCCACCCCTGCCCCTCCAGCATCTCTGTATCACTTCGCACCCAGAGGATCTCTCAAAACACTTGTCACTGAGGACCAAACCCCGGCTCGACACGCACATGTGCATTTAAGAACAAAATTAAACCTCTCTGCACATACTAGTCATGTGCATGCCCTCGCTCTGGCTTTAAGGAAAAACAGTAATGGAAGAGAGATCCCTCACAGGAACCAGATGAATGTAGCAAGACACATCTGTACATACCATGTTTTTGCTACACAGCCATGCCACAAAGCACTGCCAAGGGCCTCTCAGACACGGGAAAAGCACAATGACACTCCCCTAGTAGGTGGAAGGCACGCCAGTAAAACTGGTTTGCACAACACAACAGGGAGGAGGGCCAGGAGCCTCCAGGGGTAACACAACTGCAAAATCCCTCAGGCAAAGAGGGGAATGGCTCGAGCAGAGTGTCCCCAACTACCACCAGTGTGCACGAGCAACTCTTCCCAAGCATCCAAACATAGGGCCCCTTTTCCTGAGCACCCCCACAAACACCGGGAAATGATGGGAAGCTGGCTGCCACTGACTCGCACATGTGCTTGAAAGGCTCCTTTCCCTGTCACCGTCACCCTCCCGTCATGGTGATGCCCAGCGGTGTCACTCAGCTGTGTAGCCCCTGTTCGTGTCAAGTGCTGCCCAAAAAGCCTGTGCAAAGGGGAGAGCAAAGCTGCGACTTCAAGTGACCTTGTGGTGGCACGGCCGTACCCACCACTGAAACAGCAGCGACGCTACTCCCCCGTAACACTGCACAGCAGTACACAAGGGAAACTTTATAAATTACAGGCCACAGGGACACTCCCCTCATCAAAAAATTTGGCCAACTCTACCTATGCAAGGCACCTCGGTGGCACATGAGTGAGTGGAGGAGCCCAGGGGGCCAAGGCCACTGTAGGACAGCACATCCCTATGCCTGTACCCCAAGGAGAAGAAGGGTCCTCTGCGCTGGCTCAAGCCTAAAACCAAAGTGCCACCTACCGAGTCCACAGTATTTGTGTGCTCCCAGGGTTTATAGCAAGGGGTTGGCCATGGATTAGCTCACCGGATTAATCCAAATATCGGCGAGCAGTCACTAAGCACACAAGAGCTCACGTCTCAGGTTGCTGCCGAGCATCAGCAAGCAGGTGATATCCCACCTGAGGCCAGGGACATCTTTGCACACCCCTCCCCAACACGACACGGAGCACCAGCCAAGCCAGGGGTCAAGACTACCATGTCCACAGATAAAACACAGCTTGCACTGACAGAGCGTGCGCTGGCTCAGCGCAGGGTAAAACACTGATGAGACTCCTCGTGTGCCAAGCTTCAGACATTTGGATCTACCATTTCTATTTGCACAGAGAGTTGTAGCCCTGCACCCCGGCAAACTGGACAGACACAGCCATAGGGTTTTTAATCTGCTCTTACTGCCTCCTCCTGAGAGCTGTGCAGACTTAAATGGAGCTATTTAAAGCCAGTGTTAAAAACACCAGTGATGATCTGACCTTCTCAGGAACAAAACTGGACCAAAACCTAAAGGCCAAATGAATGAAAAGAAAATTACAAGGTAAAGTTTGCCTTCCCTGAACACGTGCCAGCTGCAAGAATCTTAGATTACACCAATGCAGCTTTCCAAAGTTTAAATACAATAATTTTCTGTGTTAAGGGCCGAGTAACCCTAATGGAGGCATAATTAGGCATTGATGCCATGCCCATATGAGAGAAGCTTGAAAAACTTAAATAAACTGTGAATGGCAGGATTAATACTGGAGCTTTGCGTTTTGTACAGCTGTTTGAATACAGTACACTGCCTGTGATGGCATCAGCTGTTGCTTTACTCTTGTTCAGTATTTCTGAAGTTAAAACAGGCAATCCTTTTAAGCAAATGGAGAATTACCCCTCTTATTGTTGGCCAGTTTACTTCAACAAAGAAGGTCTGGATGCATATTTGCTTTACAATTAAAAAAAAAAGGAAAAAAAAAAAACCAAAAGGTCAAGCTGCAAACAAAATTAGCTGACCAAATTCAAAGTCCAGTGATATTAATAAGAGAATTTTAATTTACTGCAATGGCTCTTCAGGATAGAGAAGTAGGTAATACAGTTTTGGAGATGATTTGCCCAAGTGGGAATATCATATAGATGCCTAGAGAGTCCTTGAGAAAATAGCTCACCTCAGCCCTGATTGAAGAGGAAAGACAATACTTCAGTGAAATAGAATTCTGTATTTCTAGGAAAGGGTCCAACAGCAAATTGCTTACTAATGCAAGAAGCCTTGTAAATTCTATTCTGAATGGAAGGGGCAGTGGCAACTGTATGACAAGGCACAGAGTTTGCACACATGGCTTAGCCAGTAAAAAGTAAATAAATAGGTTACCTATAAGCTCTAGAAGACACCTGAAAACACCTCTAACAAAAACTCAAGCTCAGTGAACTTCAAGTAACAATATAAAACAGCTTCCAAAACTATCCTACCAGTATTTTTTTTTCCACCAGATAAATTAGTTCTACAGGCTTCAATCTTGGCTTTCTGGTTGGAAATATCATCTGAAAAAAGTTAATCTAGATTTCCTCACTGTCTTCAAAAAATGACTTATCAGCAGACATGGAAGAAACTATCTAAACAGGGAGCTTGTCAGGACAGCAAACCACCATAGCAAAATAAAATGCTCAGGTTATTGGGAGGAGGACTGATACCAGGAGCAGCCTGATGCCAAATTCACCTGGGAAATCCAGTGCCCAAACTACAGCCCCCCTCCAGTTACAGGGTGCCGTCAGTTCCACCCCGCCTCGCAGCCGAATCCCTCTCCAAATCCCTGCCACCATAAAGATTTCCAATGTTTTTCCCAGGCAGCACTACAAACAATATCGCTCTTGAGCTGCAGGAGCAGAAGGAGCGAGAGGAGGGTGCGGAGCCCCGGTTGGGGCGATGACGAACGCCGGTGGTTAAGTGCTGCTGTGGAGATGAAATATGCCTAATGAAAAGCTTACCTAAAGCTCACAGGGAGCCAGAGCCCGGCCAGCCCAACCTCTCCAGAGCGCCGGGCACGAGGCCGCCAGGACGCCCGGGAAAGACGAATTAACTAAAAGTTAATGTGGATGTTCTCATTCAAAAGAAAAGTGGCCTACTCCAAAGGGGATTAGGCTAAAGTGAACTAAGGCCACTTTACTTCTGAATGAGAGCATCCACACAATAGTGCAATGCACTTTAACTAATGCACTTTAATTTTACACCCAATCAATTTGTCTTACCTCTCCTGAGTGTCCTTGTGTGGACAAACCCAGAGATTCATCGAGTTTTGAGGCCAGGCAGGGAACATTAGATAAACCCATCCCACTCCCTGTGCACTACGGGCCATTGCCTTTCACAGTTATCCCTTTATTGATCCCCAAAACTCATGGATGACTAAAGTACAACCTCCGACAGGGGCGGGAGGGAAAAACTTCTTCAACAGGGTGCCAGGCCTGGATTTGAAGATGCTTGCAAAATAAGAAGCCACTTGCAAAACAAGAAGCCACCACAACTTTCAGCAGACAATCCCGCCGCCAACAAAAGAATGGCCAAATTTGGGCACAAATCAATTTCTTTCAGTCCTACCTTCCCCCACGCCCTGCACATTCACAAGAAAATGGCAGTCTCTGTACTATCACTCTTCAATCTCTTTCGTTTTTTAAATTGCAAACCTTGCTTACAGGACAAACTCAGATTTTATTTTTTTTTTTTAATTCACCTCACCAACGTTTAAATTTTCAACATTTGCCCAGAATTCTACTGACGAATCTCAAACCACCGTTTCCAAAACGCAGTAACCCCCAGAAACCACTCACCACCCGCGCCATCGTTTTCACACGCAAAATGACCCACCTAAGCCCGAAACCTCCATGTTGCTCTTCACCTCTCGGGCACATATTCCAAACAATAAATAAATGAACCCACGACAGCAGCAACCAGTGAGTTGAGCCTCGAGTTGAGCCTGCAGGGGCGATGGGGGCAGCAGCCCTCTCGCTAACAGAGACCAGGCCCCCACCGTCGCCGCTGAGCTTTCCAGGGATCTCATCTAAATTAGAAAAAGAAGTCTCGAGGACACTGGCCTGAAGGGATTCTGCTCTCACCTATGCTCCAGGGCTGGGTTACATCTCCTTTTTTTGCCTTTTAAAGGTAGGAAAACGGGACAAGGCAACCACACTAAGCAGGCCGAAGAAGAACTCAAGCAACTGCCGACAAGGTGTCTTTAAGATGTTACAGAGTATCGGCAGTGGGTCATATACGGAGCCATTAATCAGGTCCAAACACAAAATGTGCGCTTCTCTTAGAGTCACCCTCTCCAAATATTGCTGCGACTGCAGGAAAAAATAGAAATATAACCACTATTTTCCAAATTTGCCATTAAGTCTGAGCAACAGAGCATCAGGAGCAGGAGGTAATACACCGAGGACGAGAGGTGACACTGCAGCACATGCCAGTCTCTCCTTCTCCTGCACAGCCCCCATCAGAAAACAATTCCAGAAACCTTCAAAAATGTTCACGACCAGAAACAACCATCCTCTTTATTTTCTTAAACTTGTTTAGATTACACAAGATAGATCCTAACTGCACGCTCATGTGACCGAAAAACCCCAAACGCAGAAATGCAAAACAAAACAAAAGAAAGATTCCCTAATTTAAAGAAGTTGCACTGGATTTTCACTGCTTTTTAAAGTGGTATTTATCAGCACAACCTACACTTACTCATTTTGATCAAGCACGATCTAATCTGATTTTTTTAAGGTCTAACACTGCCCACGTGGGGCCGCAGTAACCCTTCCACGCACAGAGCCCGTTACCTTTATTGTTACCTGCAGACGAGCAGCCAGGGAAGACTCAAACACTCAGCCATAAAGGTTAAACTTAAGGTACAACTCATTTTATCACTACTTGCAAACCTCCAAGTTGCCCCAAAATAACAATCTGCGGTACCTAACACAAAGACGCAGCAAGCTCCAGCTTACAGGAACCCCTTGGAATACACTCGCAAATGTTCAGGACGAATTCTGAGGTTACTTGGGATTTAAATTCAGGTCTGTCAGGTTTGATGCTGAAAAGAATTCCCAAAAACTCTGACAAAGTATTCTCTGCAACAAAACGTAACTTCAGTTTGGAAAACTTTACACGGAAGTTAGGCCTGAGCACGCAAGCTAAGGAAGGCAGCAAATCTTACACCCAGCTGTAAGGATGGCTGCTTTTGGGCTCTTCAATGATTTAAAAAATCGGAAAAAAACCCTCAAAGATCTTGAATTGAATCATAAGTTAAAGAAAATATATTCAATCTTATATCTATTTAACAATGTATTTACTCGCTTAAAGAAATGGAGAGCAAAGAAGAGCTAATTTTGCTAATACAATTTCAGCCACAGTGTATCGGATGATAACATGCCCAGAATAGAAATTAACATGTTCTATCTTTACAATAAATCGTCTGTCAAACTGGAGCATGGTAACATGTTCTAAATATCACAGCAAAAAAAAAAGTTACTCGAAAACAAACAAACAAAAAAGATTCACTGGCTCAAGGTGACATAAAGTCAGAGGAAGAAAATTAAATTTTGAGTCTTTTAAACATTATTTTATTAGCCCTCCTCAGAGTCCTACTTCACTGTAACTCTTTTATTATGTAGAAATGAATTCTACCTTGCACCCTCTGCACTGCATCTATTATTTTGATGCCTGTTCCTCCAATATGGGAGTACATATCCTAAAGGCAGCAATATTCTTATTCTCCTCCTTAAAACTACACACGGCTTGAAAGTATGTGTGAAGAAGTCCCCAAGTAAAATAGTATTTCTCAGTAATTTTTTCCCCCAAGGTATTATTCTGTGTTGGCTACAAGGTATAGCTGATATATTTGAGAATTTGGGAAAGTTAAGGCTAGTCGTAACTGGTCAATGCTCTGAACAACTCTACCACCTTTAGCTATGCTGTGTATTGGATTCCAGTTTATGACTCTTTCTTCGTAAAGAATATATTTTAAGTAATTTTTCCATTAAAAAAAAAAAAGCTGCTGTCGATCCACGTTTTGGTTAGAGCAACTCTGCAACGGCGCGCGTTAAAATAAAATCTACTGCAACATAAATAGAGGTGTTGCTTTATTATATACGTATATATATGTGATATATATAATATATATATTATCACCCAAGAAGGGCCATCTAAAACGCCCCAGTTGCAAACATTTAAGACTGTAACAAAAATGACTGAGACTCTAGCATCAGTTTACTATCCTTCAACAATTTCCCTGACAGTGGAGTCAAATAATGTTGAATTATGGGCCTTCTTGCAGGAAGTCTTATTTCATGTTCATTTTTTGATCATTTCCCTCCTAGTCCCTATAGGAATTTGGCTCTTTGCCGATTTGCCTTTAAAAGTTTCTGCATCTGTAATTGGCTTGTGCATTATTAAATTGTAATTTTTGTCAAATAATACTTCTATGGATGTGCTCAACAAGTTTATTTTCCATAAGAAAAACACTGGTTTTTCCCTATAAATTCTATCTTATGCTGCTACTGTAGTTTATTTGGATTTGGTAGGTACTTTGTACCATGTTTTCCTAAAAGGACTTTCTAAAGGCTTTCTGTAGACACAGTCTTGTAGGGGAATTTTATAGTTCACGCTAGAGCACCTGGGTGCCAGGGTGATGTGGCTTCAAGAAAACAGAACCCACAGTGACAGTTCAGGATTACCTAAGAAACTGAACTTTTGCTGTCAGACTACAGACAGTCTCCAGGCTTTTTTTCTCTTTTTCTTTTTTTTTCTTTTTTTTTAATCAGAGGGAGTTTTCCCAGACACATCACACAACAGCTGTGTTCTAAATCTTTCTGGGCTCCAACAAACATTTGAAAATTTAAACATGCAAATGTTTGAAAAGCTAACGATTAAAAAAGGTTTATTTTGAAACTTTTGAGGATGGCTGCAATTCTTCAGCTACGGTTTTTAAAGTCCCGGGGTCTGGTTGATCTCGAGTTCAATTATCCCCAGCAAAAAAAGCCCAAACTCCTGCCTTGCACTTGTGGAGCCGTGATGGTAAACACCAACTCCGCAGGTCCCACCCTGGCAGGCAGCGGGGTCGAGCCCGTGGGAGAAGGATGCTATTTTAGTGACCTAGTGCCACTGAGCTGGTTAAATCACTGAACAATGGTTAGTGTTATAGGGCTTTACTTTGCAAAATCTAGCATTAGCGTCATTGCTTTCCATTAACCGGGGGGACTTAAAGGCAATGGCATTGAGGGGCCTATAAGGAAAGAATAAATAAGGGGAAACCAATAAATTAAAAGCAAAAAAACACCCTGTTAACTGTAACCTTTACTACCACAATATACGAAAATGTAATTAAATCCATAATAAAAGCTCTTTTACATACTTACTCTTTTACTACTCTCCCAAGCAGAGCCGTGGGCAGGCGGGGAGGGGGGTGCCCCTTGTTCCCACTGCCCCGGCCCTGCGCGCCCGCGCATCCCAGGGCTGCGCAGCCATAAACGCGCCCTGCGCAGCCACATCCTAATTAGCCGCCCCGGCGACCAGCACTCAACACCTTATTATTGAACCATTAGGGCCCAGATACTGCCGGCCGCGCCGGGGCCGGGCTTGGCACCGGAGTTTACCGGAGGGCGCGGACGGCCGCGCATCCCCCACCCCGGTAAATCCCACCCCCACACACACACACCGCTCAACCCCCGTGGGTCTGATCCGCCGCCTCATCGGCCGGGAAAGGGGAGGGGGTGAGGGGTGAGAAAGCGCGTTTTTTGCATCTTTTCTCTTCAGCGGGGAAAGCAAAGCCCCGCTCCGCACCCCGTCCGCGCCCGCGGAGCTGCGCGTCCCGCTGCCCCGGCGAGGAGCCGGAGCACCCCGGGGAGCGGCGGGGGGGGCGCTCGCACAAGCCGGGGGTGCCGGGGCTGAGCCCGCACAGCGGGGAGAGGGGACGGCCCCGGCAGCGCAAAGGGCCGCGGTCCCGGCGACAAAAAGGTGGTGGCGGGGGTTGGGGGGGAAAGAGGCAAGGGGGTGCGTGGAGAAACACACCGACACCCCCCGACAACCCCAAAACTGTAGCTTCGTTTCTTTAGCTTTCACTTTAATAAAATAATGATTCGTTGGGAAAATGGGGTATAAATCTTCATTTTGGAGGCAATTAAAGTGTTGATTTCATTCGTGCCCCTGAGCGATTCTTGTAATTTGCTCAAATAGCTTTATGTACCCAGCACTCCAGAGCTTTTAGAAACCCATTTTCTAGTTAGACTTGTTGGATTACAATTTTTATTCAACAGCAGCGAGCCGAGCTTCCCTCAGCTAGACCCTGGCTGGAGGGTTCCCCTCGCACTAAGGCGCTGCACGGGGCCGCCGGCCTCCCGGAGCATCCTCCCCGGCCCCGGGTACCGCCCTGCTGTGCCGCCCTCCTCCCGCCCCACCAAGCTTTCCCCCTTCGCAGCAAAACCGGGCGGAAAGGAAAAACAAAACACCAAAACAACCCACCTATGCGCACATAAACCCCTTTTTAAAAGTTCATGGCTTCCTCCCAGCCTGCGTCCCCCTGTCACGACACTACCCGATAGCCTTTGGCAGACAGGAGAAAATATTTCAGATACTGCCCACGCTGCGATGCAACGCACCTTTATGTCGGTGATCTATAAAATAACTCCCAGCTGACAGTGCCGGTGATAACGGCAAAGCGGCTGAGGCAACTCCTGTCTGCTTGGCTGCGCCTTGCTTGAACAAAAGGAAACCTCCAGAGTCAGGAGCAGATCACTCCTAAGACTCTATTTGCGTAGCTGATCACAATGAAGAAATAATTTGGAGGTTTTAACCGGGGATCTATTTTTCTGTGTGTGCTCGAGGTCCCCTCTTTCACAGGCAAAGCGCTGCTACCCCTCAGTTCAGAGAAAACAAACTGACCGCGAAAACCCCACCGTTTCACCCAACTCGAGTAAAAGCCAAATCTCAGTCACTTCCATCATCCAGGAGCTTAATTTAGATCTGGGCACCTCCTGCATTAGCCCCAAACACTCCCATGAAAAGGCAAGGATCCCAGCCGGCGGAAGGGACAGACAAGGAGGAGGGAGGGGAGAGGGGACAGCCAGCTCTCCTCACTCAGCTCACCCGCATTTCCCACCCGGCTGCAGCCGGCATTAAAGGTCTAAACCATCCCAAACAAAACCTGGACACCATCACAGCCACGCGAGGCTTTGCTGGCTTGGCTTTGGCTCTGACTATATTTATTTTTTAAAGAGAGGGCTTGAAAACTTGAAAGATCAAGGGAAAAGAATTTAAAACCTGAATCCCATTTTATTTTCTCCCTTTTTTTTCCCCCCCTATTAAGTAAAATAAAATGGGCGCGTTTGCAGCAGGCAGGCGTGCACAAAGCAATGTTCACTCAAGTCTAAAAGCGTTCGGCCAAGGAAAACTGACAAGACGGACTAATGAACCGTAGAGACGGGAAGAAAATAGCCAGTATTTGCTAGATTTCAAACCCTCTCTGTCTTCCCCGGACCACCTATCTCGGATTTTATTATTATTTTGGTCAACGGCTCCAGCCTTTCCTTCCCTAAGCAACCAAGAAGCCAGCTATCCACGGACACCACTTCCATTATTGGAAAGGGTAAATAAAATAAAGACAGAAATTAAAAGCGACAAGAAACAGGTCGAGTTTGTAGGCGACGCTTTTACAAGCTCATCTCGCCAGGTCGAATCCGGGAGCAAGCCTTAATGAAGCAATAATAGCCACATTATTCAAAAATTTTCATTTCGATGGAAATTTATCTAAAAGGGACTTAATCATATGCAAATAATAAAAGGAGGCGTAGTGACCCAGCGAGCGATCTGCATACAAATTTTAGCGTGTGCGGCGTTGGCGAGATCATACCTGATCCGTTAGGTTTGCTGATCTTGTTATGTCTTCACTGTCCGATTTTGATCCGCCCTCTCTATCGTCTATGACCAAATCGATAGGCATTTTTCCTTTCAAACAGCTAATATACCGGTGGCAGAAATTGTCACATAATTCGTGTACCTACATTATGGCAGAGGTTAAAAAAAAAAAAAAAAGAAAAGAAAAAGAAAAAAGAAGAGTGGGGGGAAAAAAAGCAAGAAAATATAATCAGGAATACATAAGTAAAATTGACAAGTGCAACCAGTCTCCCCCCTTCAACCCTGTGACATCAAAAGTCCTAAATAGGGGAAACACACTGCAATTATCCCCCTGAGACCTCTAGACGCATCCAGAATTAGGAATAACTTTCTTTTCTCGCAAAATAGAGATATCCCAGAAAATTGACAGTGACAAGATGATTCACAGGCTACAACATATTCAACACCCGTGTTAAATTCATCTGCTCCCGGAGCTGTGGCCATTAGAGAGGTGACCTGCATGGGTGACATTTAAGGTAAACTATTTAATTTCATCCAGTTATTTCATCATAAACCCTTTCCAAAGGGGTATGAGGACAGAAAAAGGGATTTTAAAAAAAAAAAATCCCGATGCACTGGGCTGAAATGCATTATAGGCATCCGAGCCCTGAAATCCCCAGTCGCTCTGATAGACTCGTACCTGAGCCGCCTTTATTAATGGGCAGATTTTAACACATTTCGGTAGAGCGAGAACAACCTGCCAGTTATGGTTAGATAAAGTGACTGAGGCTCCTGAGAAACTTTTCAACTATTTAAAAACCTCTCGAAATGTTTATTTTTAGGAGAAAGGGAATTCTCTTGTAGGCCAGCTATCAATGACACGTAAAAAATCCTCAGGAAACCAAGAGCGCACTTCCAATTTAATGTGAGCTCGGATGACACTGCCTTCTTAGAAATTAGCATTCTCCCTCCTAAGACTTCTAAAACAGTCAACAAAAAAAATCCTGCATTTAGCCTGAAATCTCTTTCTTCTGCTCGGAGGTGTACAATATTCCCAGGAACAAGAGACAGACAGAACTATCAACTCTGCTTTGTCTCTGCAAAATGTTACAGGACAATCCGCGCCCTGAGCCTGACCTGCAGATGGCTCTTAAAAAAAAAAAAAATAAAAAATTCCCCATTCCAACTAACTGCAGCCGAAGCCTCTTCCTCATCATCACTAAGAAAAAACAATATATATATATATTTTTTTTAATCACAATTTCAGGGGCTTTGACTGAACTAACCATTTCGAGTCTCATCTGCGGCACCACAGAACTGCAACTATTTATACAAAGCCAGCAAAGTATTACAATGAACACAAGGCCTGGGCGTTCGAGAGCTCGGTTTTAGAGGCTGAAATTGTAATTAAACTGCGAAGAGAAATGGACGCCAAGATTGGTCTTGACACTAATTACCAGAAAGAAAGACATTTATGCAAATTTACCAGAAGCCTGAACTTCAGCAGTACTGAAACGGAGGTGGAAGAAGAGGGGGGAAGGAGAGAGAGAAAGAAACAGAGAGACAAAAATTACCTTCTCTAATTCCAACAGATGAAACCTTAATACTTGTATGGCTTGAATCATCTGCAAAGATACAAACAACACGAGTATTAATCTCATTCCTGGATTTGGGGATATTTCCCACTGCCGCCCCGGCCGCACTTTGTAGCTTGACTTTTCTCTAGTAGTAAATAAAAAGTTGTTTTGATTTATGGCAATAACACTAAAACTTAATAGCGGTGGCTTTGTGTGCTGTTTAACGAGAAGCGATCTAGAGTTAACAAAAAAAAAAAAAAATCCCTATTGCAACGAAGCAACTGAATTATACGGATCATAAACATTTCTTTAAAAAAAACCAAAACCCAACTCTCTAAACACCATCACTGGCTCCTCGCTTTGCGAAAGTGGGAGCAGGACTCCTACAGTGGAGGCAAAATATTTATCCTTAAGGAGGGAAGGAAAGAAATTTTTGGTGAATTTGCCACCAGTGCATCTCCAGCCATAGCAATCCTCTATGTTTCCCTTCCCATGGAGCTGCTAAAAGGTGCGTGGAGGGGGTGGCTACAGCGGGGATAAATCCACACTGCTCTTGGGCAGGAAAGCTCACCATCAAGCCCACCAGCTCCCCTTTGGATGAGGCTTTCCTTTATGTATATCCTTACGGGATTTTTTTACTTCCAAGCAACTACCACACCGTATTTACTTGTAAATATAAAAATCATCATGATAATAATTGTAATTTAAAAAAATCCACGTGAGAAATTTTCAATTTAGCACCACCAAACCACCTCTCCAGATGACACAGAAGTTTAAAAAAAAAAATAATAAATAAATGGGAAGGGAAGGGAGGGTGGGGGTGGGGAGAGGGAGAAGTGTTAACTCTTACCAAGTTATCCAGTTCAGGATTAGAGGAAAAGAGGGGTTTCTCTGCTCGGATCTAAATATAAGAAAGGGGAGGAGAGGGGGAAAAAATAATAATAAAAAAGATTTGAAATATGGAAGCAGAAAAAGCAGACGTTATTATTTCTTGCTTCATTACACTGTCGGGTCCATTATGTAACCTTCCGTGCAAAGCCCTGACTGCTGGATTTAGTACATCAGCCAAACACTTGAGCAAGTGAATCAAATATGCCGAAAAATACCTACGGAGCTTCCCCGGCAGAGCCCGTCCCGGCTCCCGGGAGCCGCGCAGCGAAACTCCCGGCCGGGCACAGACCGCTCCGCATTACCCGGCGTTTTAAGGGGCTGGTAAATTCCAAGATTTCCCGATTAGGTTTTTTTGTGTGTTTTGCTTTGGTTGGGGTTTTTGGAGTGGCTTTTGTTTTGGGGTTTTTTTTTGCCTCTTGCAGTAAGAGAGGGGGGAGGGGGAAAACGCGCATCTTTATCTCAACAGAGACTTGTTTTTCTCGTTACGGATTTTTTTTCCCCTCTTTTTCCTTTTTTTTTTTTTTTTTTTTTTTTTTTTTTTCTTTTACTGTTTCAACCCGGTTTTGCTGACCTGTTTGGCGAACACTGCTATGTCTTCATTGAAAGACTCAGAGGAGCAAACATCGCCTCCCGCTACCCCGGGCTCCCTGGGTGTGCATGTAGCTAATTCACATTTCTCAAAAATCAGTGCTAAAAGAGGGAACAGGGGGTGTCTGAAAGAAAATACAATAGTCACAAACACAGAGGGGGGGAAAATATCATAACGAAACGGAAAAAAAAAGCCAAACACAACAATAGTTAGTCCCGCAGCAGCGTGAGTGGGGAGGGGGGCACCCACAGAGGGGGCTCCGGCACCCCCCGC
>VZRE01011398.1:0-157466 GCA_013396775.1 Cephalopterus ornatus
CAGCTGCATTCGCGGTAACATGGCCTCAACTACTACACTAAGAAAGGATCAAAGAAAACAAAACATTCTTTTTGTAGCAAAGTCATGTGTGTTTCATAACCACCAATGAAAACCATTTTTCTAAATTTTAAGCAAAATACATGAAATGCCAAGTCTTATGAGTGATAGGCTTAAAGCAAAAAGTCCTTCTTTATTCTCCAGTTGTTCTTTTCTAGATTGTTTAGTATTATGAGTGTTGAAATTCTGCTTTTTCATAGTTCCATGAAATTGTTCAAGTGTGAGCAAATATGTGAACATGAGTAAAATAAGATCAGTCTTCATGAGCAAGAACAGCAGTGACACAGCTGTGTCACTACACAGTACTAAAAGCATATATGTCAAGTGCTTATTTTGCACTTGGTCCGGAACACTTCCTCTACGTAAGAAAAACATATGTATAAAAAGAAAATAAAAATATTTTAAACACAGCTTACTAGCCAAAGGAAACAAGCACACTAAAATCATAACCTGGTTATGGAATTGCCTAGCTCTTGCCAAACCAACAATTCCTTTTAAATTTTATGTATCCATTTAAAAAGGCCACAGCTGTAATTAACAAAGCAAAATAATCATAAGCAATATATGTGATTAGTGTATTTATATTCTAGACCATAACGGTTTTCACCTAAAGCAATGTAAAGTTACAACTGCAATGTTATTAAAGGCAGCCTGACCAAATTGTGAATGGTACAGCTTCAGTCTGTCTGTCTACACCTCCATTCCAGCACAAAACCTCAGAGTACTGTGTGAGATAGCATACCTCACTTCATTTTTAAATGCCAAGAAAGAAAATCATTAAAGAATGATTTTTTAATAATAAATATATAACTCAATAAAAACCACTTTAGAAAAACAGGGATTTTTAATATGAGTTTGTATTAAGGGTTAGAGAAACTATTCTGTAGGCATTTGTAGTGGATTGACCCTGGCTGAATGCCAAGGTACCCACTAAAGCCACTCTCTCACTCCCCTCTGGAACTGGAGAGAGAAGAGAAAAAAAACAACAAAGTATTAATGAGTTAAGAGCTGGGAGAGGTCACTTACTGATCACCATCATGGGCAAAACAGACTCAAAGTGGGGATATTACTTAAATTTAGTACTAACAGGATCAGAGCAAAAGAGTGAAAAGTAAAATAATCTTAAAAACACCTTCCCCCCACTCCTCCTTCCTTCCATGTTCTCCCTCCTCCCCCACAGTGGTGCAGGGAGAATGGGAATGGGGGTTACAGTCAGTTGTTGTTTCTGCTGCTGCTCAGAGAGAGGAGTCCTTCCCCTGCTTCCATGGGGTCCCTCCCACAGGAGACAGTCCTTGATGGACCTCTCCAGCATGAGTCCATCCCTCGGGCAGCAGTTCTTCCCAAACTGCTGTCCCGTGGGTCACTCCTCCATGGGGTGCAGTCCTTCACAAATGAGCTTCTCCACCGTGGGTCCCCCACAGGGGCCACAAGACCTATCTGGGAAAAACCTGCTCCAGCGTGGGCTTCCCTCTCCATGGGCTGCAGGTCCCCAGAAGGACCCTGACCCAGCATGGGCCTCCCACAGGGTGACAGCCTCTGTCAGATATCCACCTGCTCCAGCATGGGCTCCTCTATGGGCTGCAGGTGGGTCTCTGCACCCCGATGTTCCTCCATGGACTGCAGGGGCACAGCTGCTCCACCATGGTCTGCACCACGGGCTGCAGGGGCCTCAGCTCCAGAGCACCTCCTGGCCCTCCTTCTGCACTGACCTTGGTGTCTACATTGTTGTTCCCATGTTCTCACTCTGCCCTTTCCTGGCTGGAATTTTTTGACCTGCACAACAACCTTCTGTTCTTAAATACGTTATCACAGAAGCATTACTATCACTCCCGATTGGCTTGGCCTTGGCCAGTGGCAGGAAGCCTATCCTGGAGCTGGCTGGCATTGCTTCCACTAGACAGGGGAAGCTTCTAGCAGCTTCTAACAGAAGCCATCCCTGTAGCCCCCCTACACTCTGTCTGCTACCAAAACCTAGCCACAGAAATCCATTACAGCATTACTCTCATATAATTGCTTTTTGCCCATTTTCAGACAGCTTTATTCAATCTCTGTATCTACCCAGTACTGTAATTAATTGCTTAGGAGGTAAGGTACTGAGTAAAGGCACCCTTCTATTCATGAAAATTTAAAAAAAAAATAAATAAAAGAAGAAAAGAAAACAAAGGTGAAAAAGGCTGTCACTTCTACATTACTAAACATTATTTGAAACTACAATGCTAAAATAAGAAAAATACCATTTTTTTTCAGGTAAGTTGGTTAACATCAGTGGGTTGCTAGCAGGGGATTGAGTCTTTGTAGACTCAATCAGTCAGCCAGTAAGTCAGGGGGAACACAAAACTACATCTGATATTGTAATATTCCTTGGTCAGAAGCCATCAAACAGTAATAGCGGCAATCACGTGAGCAGCAGGAGTCCAAATCAAACCCTACCAGCAATGTGTAGAATGTGATCACCCCTATGGATTCTTCCACAGATGTTTTCTGGAAAATCATCAGAGCTACCCTTCTTCTGAGGCCACTAATATCCCCTAGTCTTTCAGTCAGCTTGAAAAAACCCAACTGAACACCAGAAATTTCACAGCACTATAAGCAGTTGAGAACAGTGACTTGCAAAAGTAGGAGTAGGAAACCTAAAAACTGGCAGCGCTATCATTGTCACATATGACCCAAGTGTTCACTATGTCCAAACTCTTCTGTTTTAACAGAATTGCATGCTATGTTTTCCTAGTAAACATATGTGTGTATATATGAATATATACAAATCGGAAACCAGAGGTTCCATTTAATTTCTTTTTTTTCTGCCATTTTTGCTCAATTCTGCACATGCATAGGTGGAACAAGAGAAGTATGTTGTCCAAAGCAGGTGGGGCATGTAATTAGAATGAGTTTCTCTTTTCCAATAATTTTGTTGATTCTAGAAGCATATGATTTCTAATACTCTGAATGAGTAATATAACCAGGCAGGGGTGCATCTTGTCTTCAAACAGCTAGACTTTACATGTTATATGTATTTGATGTCTACATCTGAGCTTATTGTCTAGATTTCAATTACTGAAATAATGAGAAAGGTGCAGTTAGAGGCAGTAACAGAATTAATTTTAAAATAGGTATATAAAATTATTTCTCTGAACTGACCCTTGGAGAATTCTGCTTGTCTTCATAAATGATAGAGAGAGCTCAGTTCATCTGTACTAATGACAAGATCTAGTACAGGAGGTTTATAAAATCATTTGTGATAAATCGTGCTCTAAATTAAGATTGTTTTATTTTCTCTCATTACAGATTCACAGAATCACAGAATATACTGAGTTGGCAGGGACCTGCAAGGATCATTGAGTCCAATTCTTGTCTCTGCCCAGGATCAACATCAAGAGTCACAGCATGTGCCTGAGAATATCATCCAAATGCTTCTTGAACTCTGTCAGGCTTGGTGCTGTGACCACTTCCCTGGGGAGCCTGTTCCAGTGCTCAACCACCCTCTGGGTAAAGACACTTTTTCTAATATTCAACCGAAACCTCCACTGACACAACTTTAGACCATTCCCTTGGGTACTGTCACTGGTCACCACAGAGAAGAGATCAGTGCCTGCCCCTCCTTTTCTCCTTAAAAGGAAGTTGTAGACTGCAATGAGGTCCCCCCTCATTCTCCTCTTCTTCAGGCCGAACAGACCAAAAGACCTCAGCTGCTTCTCATACGGCTTCCCCTCAAGGCCCTTCACTATCTTCATCACCCTCCTTTGGACACTCTCTAAGAGCTTAATATTTTTCTTCTATTGTGGTGCTTTGCCTGATGCCCCCCAGGACACGGTTGGCCCTCCCAGTTGCCAGGGCACTGCTGACTCATATTCAACTTGCCATCGACCAGGACACCCAGGTCCCTTCCTGCAACACTGCTTTCCAGCGTCTCATTCCCCAGTCTGTACATACAGCCAGGGTTGCCCCAACCCAGGTGCAGAATCCGGCACTTGCTCTCGTTGAACTTCATATGGTTGGTGATTGCCTTGGAGGGAGTCAACAGCTCCTCCCAGTTTTGTGTCATCTGTAAACTTCTTAGTATCCCTTCCAGTTCTGTATCCAAGTCATTTATAAAGATATTGAAGAACACAGGGCCTAAGATGGAGCCCTGGTGACAAGTCACCAGTCTGATGTTACCCCATTCACTGTTACCCTCTGTGCTCAACCCATGGGCCAATTGCTTACCCACACGATGTGTTTATCCAGCTGTGTGCTGGACACTTTGCCCAGAGGGATCCTGTGAGAGACAGTACCAAAAGCTTTACTGAAATCCAAAAAGATTGCATCAACTGGCTTCCCTTGATCAACTGGGTGGGTTGCCTTATCATTAAAGGAAATATGGTTTGACAAGCAGGACTTTCCTGTCATGAAGCCGTGGTGGCTGTGACCAATGACCACATCGTCTTTCAGGTGTTTTTCAATACTTCCCAGAATAATCTTCTTCATAACTTTACCAGGCACCGAAGTGAGACTGACAGGCCTATAGTTTCTGGAGTCCTCCTTCTTACCCTTCTTGAAAATTGGGACAACGTTCACCAGTTGTCCTTCACTCTGCAAACAGCCACTGCTCTTCTCTCTCTCTCTCCAAACATACTTTTCACTGTTTTTATTTTTAATAAAGTACTACTCTTTTAAAAGGCATCATGTCATTTTGGACATTGACCTGTTAAACAAGTCCAGAGGAGGGTCATCAGAATGATTAGAGGGCTGAAGCACCTCTGCTATGAAGAAAGGTTGAGAGAATTGGGATTGTTCAGCCTGGAGAAGAGAAGGTTTCACGAAGACCTAATCGCAGCCTTTTAGTACTTGAAGGGAGTCTACAAGAAAGATGGAGAAAAACTTTTTACAAGGGCATGTAGTGATAGTACAAGGGGGAATGGCTCCAAACTGAAAGACTTTGGTTTAGTTCAGGTATTAGGAAAAAATTATTTTATATCAGGGTGGTAAGGCACTGGCACACATTGCCCAGCGAAGTTGTGGATGCTGGGAAGTTGGGAACTGTTGAAGGCATGGTTAAATGGTGCTCTGAGCAAACTGGTTTAGTGGAAAGTAACCTTACCCACAGCAAGGGGGTTAGAAATACCCCTTTCCAACCCAAACTATTTTATGTTTCCATGTTTCTTCACCACCTTTATTTTCCAGGTCATATATTAGTAGTTTATACTTTTCTCTCTTAAGGGAGTTCTTCTACTCCTTTTTCTTATCACTTCCACACAGTATTTATTTTGTTTCTTCAAGTTCATACTGCGTTGAAGATGAATTTACAGTCAAGGGATTATTCATCCAAATACAGAAACTTAACTTAGCTGTTTGCTAACTAACCACCCAGATCAGCTAATCTTAATTTAGTTAGATGGTTTCTAAACTTTATACTACTTTCTAGTTACTAAACCATCTACTAATCTTTACCACAAAAAGCAGTCTATAAACAAATTAGTATGCTGAACTGAATGCTAATCTCTGTTTTCATTGAGACAGAAATATTTTAGGATTTCACAATTATTATTTCCTTAGTTCCTTCCCTATACAAACTAGCAGTGCTACAGGGAAGGTAAAAGATGCTTTCAGTCCTCTCTCCACTGCACTTCTTTCAAGAACAGAGGAAAGAAAGATATCTGTCACAAAGCATTATTTGGCTATTTGAAAATATCAGAGGTTCTTGTCAGTTTTCATTTAGGGGAATCCAAAGTTTTTGATACTTTAAGAAGTAGAAGTTAGAAATGTGTCAGCATTTTGAAACTTTTTATTCTAATTTTGTTTTTCTCGTAGGAGAGTAATAATACTGCAATGTCCACAAATAGACCATAAAACAACCCGCATCAGACTAATTCCTCATTAAAGACTTGACTATGATTTCTATAATTATTGATGGTCAATGGGGTACTAAAAAAAAAATGAGAAATGCCAGGTAAGCCTTATCTCTTTTTTGTATGATTATGAGTAAATTGACATCTTTTATGTTGATATAATTTGCTCAAACTATGATAATACCTAACATAAGTGATCATCCTATTACAATTAAAAACATACACACAATTCATGTACTGTATTTTAAATAAATTAAAATTCCCTAACTCTTAGAACTTAAATCATAACTAAATAGAAAATTGCCATCAAATCAACTGTTTCTCCTGAAATGGTGTAGTAATCTGTACTTTTCCCAGTGCTAGCCTACTTATTAGTTGTACTGAGAAAAAGAATGAGCAAAAATATTGCAAGAGACATGTAAGATTGACAAAAATATTTATAGAATTGAAAGACCAGGAAATTTAAAACACATAGTTAAACTGATAGATTCCCATCTATCTTTTCAAATTTGGAGTATAGTGTCTTCCCAAGCATCATACTGAACTACAAATCATAAAACTGCCCATACCACTGTATTACACTGTGTAGTTGTTCTTGAATAAGCTGCTGCTCTTTATCAGGCCAAAGAACACAACATGACATCAATGACCATCTCTTTCAAGTGAGTTGTATTATTTAATTTATTATATGTTCATTTCTGATCATTACAAAAATCATTGAACCATTTCATTTCAAAACCTGTATTTGGGTGATTGTTTTCTGAAAGCTTTTCATATTTGATACATAAAAAACATATTACATACACATCTTACATGGTCTGACTGCTGGATTTTATCAAATTTTTATATACAAATATATATTATATATATGTATATGTATATATATATAACTTGATTGCAAGTTACTGGGCAACAGCTATGCCAAATTAATCTTGCTCATGACCTTCTGAGCCGAATCACTATGCAACGTGAAATGTTAGTTGATAAGCTTTTTCCATGCAGTCCTTCACATTAATAGAGACTTCTTTGTCCTTAAAAGATAGTTGGAGGTCTTCAGATTGACCTATGCTTTTCTCAGTATTCAGTACCCAGTATTTAACAGGAATGCTACTAATATGAGATGTAATGATGGTAACTGCATGAGCAGAGCGATTACACGTTATTATTGCAATTGTTTAAAACTGCAAAGGTTTAGCAACTTCCACAACAACAGCAACACAACAGAAATTAGTAGTGTTCACCGTTATTCCTATAATAGCTAGTGTTGAAACCAAACATTCATAAAAATTTTGGACATCTAGTGGACCTGTTCTTCCACAGTAGATGGCTGAGTTTCCCCTCTTTGTCAAATAAGAGGGCAGGAATACTGAAAGATTTACAGAAGAATATTTCATTCATGCAATTTAGAAGTCCATGTAAGAGATACTGATTTTCACTCTATAATATTAAATAATCATTTTAACGTATCAGAAGACAAGATATCATAGGAAATATTTCAGAGACCACATTGCATTAGTTAATTTTGTTATTTAAAATTTAGAATACATTTTTCTTTTTGTTTACTGGGATGTGCATCAAAATTTTTTTCATTATTTAGTTTACATAACTTTTAAAATACAGTAGATTAGAGTGAAACAATAGAAAATTAAGTAAACTACAAAACCCTCTAAAATATTAAAGTTCTCTTTAAGTAGCTGGGCAGATATATAATTACCTGATATAATGTTTGTTTTTCATAAAAGAAAGCCTGTATTTTATTTGTGGATCATTTAGCAAATCAGCATAAGCCCATATGTATGTTTCAAGTGCATTAGTTATAGATAATGATTAATTCTACTGATCTACATTAGAAGAGTTTTGTAATGGCCATATTAAAAGTAGGATGCAAAATGACATTACATTTCTAGATATTTCAATTATCTGAGTGGGAACAATTCTCAGAAGTCTGAAAATTTATATAAACAATATTTTTTTTCTATGAAGTGTCCTAGTTTAAGGCCATATAATGTCCTTGATCAGTGTACACAGCTGCCATTGAAATCACCGGCAGCTCCATTGTGATTAGGAGCAATATGCAGCTTTGTTTGCAATGTTATAAGTAATGTTACACATCAGCTATGTTGTATTTCACAGAGGGGGAAAAAATGTTGATAATATGCTTCTAAAAGCACACTTTCTCCCAAGATCCTGAAAGAGTAGAAACATACAATCCTTAAGGTTGGAAAAGACCTTTAAGATCATTAAGTCCAACCATCAACCTAGTACCACCATTAAAACATGACCTGAAGTGCAATATCCACACATTTTTTGAACACTTCCAGGGATGATGACTCCACCCCTTCCCTGGGCAGCCTAGTCCAATGCTATAAAATCCTTTCCATGAGAAATATTTTCCTGATACCAAATCTAACCCTCTCCTGGCATAGCTGGAAGCCATTTCCTCTCATCCTGTCACTTGTTACCTGGGAGAAGAGACTGACGTCCACCTCACTATAACCTCCTTTCAGGTAGTTTTAGAGAAGCAGTAAGGTCACCTCTGAGCCTCCTTTTTTCTAGGCTAAACAACCCCAGTTCCCTCAGATGCTCCTTATCGGACTTGTACTCCAGACCCTTCACCAGCTTGGTTGCCTTTCTCAGGACACATTCCAGCACTTCAATGTCCTTCTCGTAGCAAGGGATCCAAAGCTGAACATAGCATTCAAGGTGCAGCCTCACCAGTGCTGAGTACAGGGGACAATCACTGCCCTGGTCCTGCTGGCCATGCTACTGCTGATACAAGCCAGAATGCTACTGTCCTTCTTAGCCACCTGATCACTGCTGGCTCATGTTCAGCCAGCTGTCAACCAGCACCACTAAAATATTTTAATTCGTTGGGAAGGGAGGGGGGGTTATTTCATACTTACTAAAGATATTTCTCACCCAAGGTTCTCATTCTTGTATCTGACCGAATTTATAAGTGCAGGTTTTGACATTCAAATGTTTATTAAGAATAATTTAAAAAAATAATAAAAAATAAAAAAGAAACCAATATTTCTAACTGGAATCCCAAAGGGGTATAAGAAGGTGCAGACTACAGTAAATAAATCATTATTTACTGTAGATTTTGCCATTTGTTCATCATCACTTGTATTTAAATAATCTGTCTTTCACGCTTCAGTATTTTTGTATTTATTTATAGCGGCAAAGTTTTACATTTTTGGTGACCACCTCTTCAGATAGAAGATTGCATAGATTGCCTGTTCCAGGTTTAGTTTACATCCAAATTAATGTCACATCTGTAACAAAATGGTATGCTCTCCTGTTGTCAAACACTGTAGGGCCAAGATTGGCAAATTAGTTAGTATTAGCATATAGACCTTCTGGCAGGAAAAGAAAGCTTTCTACTTGGAGCTGGGCACTCAGCTGTATCTGTCAGCTCAAAGCTGCCACTGGCCTTATTATCTCATTTGTCTTAGTTATTCTAAATTGGCAGTTATGTCTTCATGGCAAATGTTTGTTTTTACAAGTGAGCAATAGAGCAGTAAGTAGAAGACATAAAACGAGGATGAAGAATGAGTTGAAAGTTTATGAGTAAGAATTAAGAGGCAGGCTAACATGGCTGACCACTAACATGGCTGTGGATGTTTAGTATAGACTACCTGATCAGGAAGAGGAAATTGATGACAAGACATCCGGAAAAAGTCTTGCACTTGCAAGCACTGGTTCTCATGGGGGACTTCAAACACCATGGTGTCTGCAGGAAAGACAACACACAGCCCAGGAGTCTCCTACAGAGCATTGATGATAACTTTTTGAAACAATTGATGGAGGAGTCAATGAGGAAAGATGCTCTGCACTAACGAAGAATGACTGGTTGGGGATGTGGAGGCTGGGGTCAGCCTTAGCTGCAGGGACCATGAGATAGTGGAGTTCAGGATCATGTATGAAGGAAGTAGGGCAATAAGTAGGATTACAGCCCTGGAATTCAGGGGAGCAAACTTTGGTCTCTTCAAGGACCTACTTGGAGGTGTTCCATGGGTTAGGTCTGTAGAAGATCAGGATGTCCAAGAGAGCTGGTTAGAATTCAAGTATCATTTCCTCCAAGCTCAATATTGATGCATCCCTATGAGTAAGAAATCAAGCAAAGGGGGCAGGAGACCTGAACAGATAAGCAAGGAGTTTCTGGCAAAAATGAAACAGAATAAGCAAGTTAATAGAATCTGTGAAAAGGGAAAGATGACTTGAGAGTAGTACAGGAATGTTATCAGAGTATGCAGGATGAGACAAGGAAGACTAAGGTCCACTTGGAATTAAATCAGGCAAGAGATGTCGAGGACAACAAGAAGGGCTTCTTCAACTACATCAGTAGCAAAACAAAGTCTAGGGAAAATGTGGGCCTACTGCTGAATAGGGTGGGTGCCCTGGTGACAGAGAATACAGAGAAGGCAGACTTACTTTCTTTGCTTCAGTCTTTACTGTTAAGGCCAGGTCTCATGAATCCCAGATCCTGAAGACAAGAGTGAAAGTCTAGAGAAAAAAAGACTTTCCTTCAGTCATGAGGATCATGTTAGAGATGACATAGACAAAATTGATACCCACAAATCCATGGGCCCCAATGGGATGCACCTACCAGTGCTGAGGGAGCTGGCAGATGTTATTGCTAAGCTGCTCTCCATCATCCTTAAAAGGTCACGGAGAACAAGAGGGGTGCCTGAGGACTAGACGAAAGTTGATGTCACTTCAGCCTTCAAAAAGGTCAAGAAGGAAGACCCATGAATCTACAGGCCAGTCAGCCTCACCTCCATCCCTGGAAAGATGCTAAAATGGTTCATCCTGCATGTCATCACTAAGTATATGGAGAAGAAAATATTAGCGGGAGTAGTCAACATGGATTTGCCAAGGGAAAATCCTGCTTGACCAATCTGAAAGCTTTGTTTGCTGGTATGACTGGCTGGGTAGATGAGGGGAGAGCTGTGGATGTTGTCCACCTGGACTTCATCAAGGCTTTTGACACTGTCTCCCATAACATCCTCATACCAAGCTCAGGAAGTGTGAGTTAGATGCATGAACAGTGAGGTGGATTGAGAATTGGTTGCATGACAGAGCTCAGAGGGTTGTGATCAAGGGCACACAGTCTAGCTGGAGGCCTGTCACTAATGGCGTCCCCCAAGGTTCAATATTGGGCTCAGTCTTGTTTAACCTATTCATCAATGACTAATATGAAAGGGTAGATGTCTCCTTAGTGAGTTCACTGACAACACAAAGCTGGGAGAAGTGGCTGATAGCACAGAGTGTTGTGCATCCCTTCAGAGGGACCTTGACAGGCTGGAGAGATGGGCAGAGAAGAAGTATCTGAAATTCAGCAAGAACAAATGCAGGGTCCTGCACCTGGGGAACAACAGCCCCAGGCACCAGTATGGGCTGGGGGCCAACCTCCTGGAAAAGCAGCTCTGTGGGGAAGAACCTGGGTGTCTTGGTGGACAACAAGCCTTCCATGAGCCAAGAAGGCCAATGGTATCCTGAGGTGATTTAGGGAGAATATGGCCATTCGGTCAAGGGAGGTGATCCTGCCACTCTATTCAGCCCTAGTGAGGCCTAATCTGGAGTGCTGTATCCGGTTCTGGGCTTCTCAGTACAAGAGAGACAAGGAACTAATTGAGAGGATCCAACAGAGGGCTGCAAATATGGTTAGGGGGAGGATGTCTCTTATGAGGAATGACTGAAGTAGGTGGACCTGTTTAGCCTCAAGAGATGACCGAGAGTTGACATCGATCGATGCAAATATCTTGAGGGTATGTGTCAAGAGGATGGAGGTAGACTCTTTTCACTAGTGCCCAGCAACAGGACAGAGGGCAACAGAACAAAGGGCAAAAAGCAATAAGCATGAACGGGATCACAAGAAGTTCCCTCTGAATATGAAGAAAAACTTCTTTACTGTGAGGGTGACAGAACACTGCAACAGGCTGTCTAGAGAGTTTGTGGAGTCTCCTCTGAAGTTATTCCAAACCCATATGGACATAATCCTGTGCAACATGGACTAGATGATCTCCAGACATCCTTTTCAACTTAACCATTCTGTGATTCTGATTCTGTACCTTTTCCCTGAAATTTAAATTAAGAATGTTATGGCTGGTGATTGGCTTCTCTGCTTTTAATTCCCAGGCAGTTTTGAAAGCTATACTTCTCTTTCCTCATTCAATAAATGTACTATAAAGCTATGGAAAAAGAGGTTATGAAACTAATGTTAAATACATTTCTCTTCTTTCTCTTTTGATTTCTTTTTTAATAATGTCAACTCGTCTTGTAATGAAGTATTTTAGAAACCATAACTAGATCATCAAAAAACATTGCCACAGTCATGATGATGTATGTACACCCCATTTAACAGTGCTGACCAGAATGGGCAGTCAGGAAGGTTATACATCTTATTAAATAACATCACATTGCACTCTGGGCCACAAAATGACAATGATAGAATTTTCCAGTTAATCAGCATAGAAAGGCACTGCACAAAAGAGAGCTATAAAAGTTATATAATATGCTTTTATGCTTAGTAATATCTGGCACTGCAATCTCACTTCCAGTCATGTTCTGAAAATGACATTTCTAAAGCCCATTTTAAGTCCTAAGAAAAATTTCCTGGCATATGAGAAGTCCTCCCCCCACACACCCTTTCCAAATCTCTGCATATCTCTCTTCAGAATAAGGTACTATAAAGGGATTTCGGACCATCTTTCTGGACAATTATACAAGAACAAGTGAAAATTATTATGCAAAATTACCCACATTTTTCTGAAATATGTAATGATGTCAGAGCATTTTTTCCAGTGGTACAAAACAATGTATAAAGAAAATCAGTTGTTTACCTTTCATGAAACACTTTTATGGTTTTATCATCTTTCACCGAAGAAATGCTCTGCTGCCTAAAAGCTGAATCGTAGACCTGTGAATCAGGTTTAGTTCTGGTTTTCATACAGTGACAATATAAAACACACACTGTGCCTGCAATGCATAGTTGCCCTTTTCAAGCAGAGTAGACTAAGTATGCTGTTGAATGAGACTGTGGCTTTCATATTCCCAGCATAGACCTATGAAATTTGTCACTGCATAACTGGAAGATCTGGAGGCAGGGAGAATCTAATTCCAGTTCAGCCTTCAGGCCCATTGACAGTATAGTTTTTGGAAACTGAAAAGGTTTTCCTGTGAGTATTTATTACACATTTCAAACATATTGCATCTACAACTCCCTTTCATGAAAGACTCGATCCTATTAAGATCTTTTAGGTGTCCTGTCGGGTTATTTTTACACTCAGGTCCTCCTGAGACATGCATGTATTTTTCCTGGTTTATAAATGAAACTGAGTTTCAGGCTAACATATAGATCCTTGATAGAAATTTCGGACAAATGCAGAAGGAGAAAATTAAGTGACCAATGAACTTGTAAATTTGAAAGGAAGAAATATGATCATCTAACATCCAGAGGAGACAAAGAAAAAAAGTATGTTTTAGCTTGTCTAGTTGACCTTTAAAATATTTTGGGTTTTCTGGAAGCTACTAACAAATGAAGTTTCTGGACAAGTTCCTTAATGTTTCTTTAATAGTAATAATTATTTAATGTTATCTAGACATAACATTTCATGGATTCATTCTGTTTTTCAGAAACAGTAGTTTATAGTATTACACAGTACAATTTCCTAGCAAGGTATGCATACTGTTTTACCAGGTTACATAATTATGTATTATGTTTCCTCTAAAATAATTAAAAAGCTAATAGGAATTGTATGAAATTTAAGATATTCCAACATTTTTGCTATGGACAAAAGTTAAGGTTGTTTACTTTAACTGATGTTGAGACAGAGAATTAAATATTTTATCAATTTTATATGAGTAGTTGTATATAATTAAAGCTTTTAAAATGTTATGTCTCTAATTTAATATGTGTGTGTATATATGTATGTACATATATACACACATATATACATATATATATACATATATATATGTATAAATGTGATATCTAAAGCAAAACCTTTAAGTAAGGTAAGTAGTTTTGACTATGCTACTTAGAAAAAACACTATTTTCAGCAAAAAAATTGTAAGTGGTTTGACAGGGAAAGGTATCATCTGATGATTTGTTACTGAAAAAACTGACTAAGCTGAGGCCAAAAGAAGTGTTTAACATTTATTAACCTGTTTTATGAACTTAGTCTTTAATAACATGTTCATTATGGTTTGCACTGTCTGACTTCTGATCCCCAAACTAATTTTTTAGAAGCAGCACAGTTCTTGCAGGATACGCCTTCAGACACATTGCATTACTTAATCAACACACTGTGCAGAAAGATAGAAGGATGCATGAGTTCAAGGGCATTTGTGATGAGTCTTCCAGGTAGAAAAACTGTACGCTTTCAATTTCATTGACCCAGAAACCTCTCAAGTGGAATTTGTCCTTTATTCTAACTTCAGGACATTAAAAAAAAAAAAAGAGAGAGACTGACTGAAACCATTAGAATGACGGATTAGAGCACAAAAGTCAGAACTAGAGTTATGCAAAAAAGCAACTCTGTGATCAAGGAGCATCAGCTGGAAAAGAAGACAACACTTTCATAAGAGAGGAAAGCTCATGGAGAAACCAGAAGTTGATAAAGTATTTATGGAGCATTGATTTTTTTCAGTAGTATACAAGCTTTACAAATATGAGGGATCACAAAGACATGGAACAAAGTCAGAGGGCTCCTGACATACAAATGAATAAGCAAAGACTTGAAAAAATCCCAAGAAGATAGGCAAACGGTTCAATGGTGTGCGCTTGCAGCCCAGAAGGCCAACTGCATCTTGGGCTGCATCAAAAGAGATGAGGCCAGCAGGTTGAGGGAGGTGATTCTCATAGGACAGAGTAGAGGAGGGAGTATCAACACAAGGAAGATGTGGACCTGTTAAAGCAAGGCCAGAGGAGGATCACAAAGTTGATCAGAGAGATGGAGACTCTGATCTACAAAGAGAGGCAGAGAGTTGGTGTTGTTCAGCATGGAGAAGAGAAGGCTTTGGGGTGACCCAATTGTGGTCTTCTGGAATCTGAAGGGGTCCTACTTGAAAGATGGAGAGAGATTATTTTCAAGGGCATGTAGTGCTAGGACAAGGAGAAATGGCTTTAACATGATAGTAGGTTTAGATTAGATATCAGGAAGAAATTCTTTACTCAGAAGATGGTGAAGCACTAGAATAAGCTGCCCAGAGAGTTTGTAGCTGCCCCATTTCTGGAATGGGGCAAGGCTGGATTGGGTCTCAAGCAACATGATCTAGTGAATGGTGGGGAGCTTGGAAGTGGGTGATCTTTGAAGTCCCTTCTAACCTTAACCATTCTTTGATTCTATGATTCTAATCAGGGCAGCACAGGAAAGCACAACCACCAGAAAGTTTCTGGAGGACATTGATGGTAAGTTCCTAGTACAGACAAGAAAAAAGAGATCCAGTCTGCAGGGCCTTATACAAACAAGGAAGCACTTGTCAGGAACCTGAAGGCTGCAGAAACCTGACTGGTACTCCCCTCTCCTGCCACCTGCTACACAGTGACACCAGGACATGGTGACCCCTGTTAAGAGAGCAGGGAAGCATAACAGAACATGAGGTATTCTGTATGGCAAAACCTGTGATCCCCTGGTGGTCAGTAATGCCTCCCTTGAGTGTTCACTCACCTCTTACTTCGATGAACACACAGTCCATTCTAAGGCCTACTGTATTCTGGGAGCAGCACCACTGGGTGGTGACCATTGGGTCAAAATAAGAGCAACATGTAGGCAGGACCAGATGACAGCAATGCACAGGAAGAGATAAAGATCATTATGCAGCCATTACCACCTGCAGCTTGCTGTCTCTTGCAGTCCAAAGTCTTGTATATTCATTGTCTGGCAGCCTGTTCAGAATCCACTAATTTATGGAAATGTTAAAGATCAAACTCCCAAACTGAGAGGTATAAATACAACTGCTTTTCCAAAAGGCTTTTGAAGCTAATCCCACAGCAGCCAGACTGCTAAGGATTTCATGCTTCCCATTGTGGAAAGAGAAGGCCTGAAACATGATGGAGGGGGAAAGGGGACCACCCTCACTGTTGGCTAGGGTAACTTTACACCACCTCTGTTGTTCTTCTTCCTCTGAGAGTTGAATGATTCATATACTTCTTAAAGTTAGAGTATTGATTATGACTACTGTATTGTGCACTGATCATTAAGAATATGACCCAATGTATAGAGGGTCTGAAATAGACTGGAAAGTCTGAACAATGGAAATTATAGGTAATAGTTATGCTATTGGCTAGAAAATCTACACAATGATAAGCAGTGCCAATGGCTAAAATCTTTACATGACAATAAAACGCCAAGTATAACTAAGCCCAGTAGCCAGTTCTCATTCTATCAAATATCCTCAAAAGAACATGCCTGCCCCCATAGCAATGAGCAGTTTTGGGTGACAACCACCATGGCATGGTAGAACTCTGGTGAGGAGGGAGTAGAGCAAAGAGCAGGATCACAGACCTGAACCCCAGAAGGACAACATTTGACCTTTTCAAGAATCAACTTGGAAGAATTCCAAAGGAGAAGAGACATGCAGGAGAATTAATTTTCAAGAATTAGCTCCTTCAAGCTCAAGAACAGTCCATCTCAATGAACAGGAAGTCAAACAAAGGTGCAAAAGCCTGTATGGACAAAGCTTCTGAACAAACACGATCATCAAAAAGAAACAATATGAGAGTTGGAAGCAGGGACAGATACACCAGGAGGAAAGTGGAGACACTGTCCAAGTATGAGACAAACAGGGATGAAGCTGGGAAAGCCCTAGCCCACTTGAAGTGGAATCTGGTGAAGGGCAATAAGAAGGCTTTCTACACATCTATCACTGGCAAAAGGAAGACTAGGAGAAATGTGATCCCACTACTATAATGAGTGAGGAGCAGAATGATAAAGCATAAAAAAACCCCCTACATATTCATTATCTATTTACCTTAGTCTTTTGTGGTAATATCAGAATTTGATATTCTTAGGTCCATGAGGCCCACAGGAAAGTCTAAAGGTAAAACAAAGAACCCCAGGGGAAGACGTTAGGGAGCACTCGAAAAAAAATGAACACGCACAAGTCAATGGGATCTGATGGGCTGCACCCATGAGTGCTGAGGGAGCTGTTTTACATCATTGCAAGGTCAGTCTTGATCTTTATAAAGTTATGGCAATTAGAAGAGCATCCTAAGGACAGGAGAAAAGCAAATGTCACATCTATCTTCAGGAAATGCAAGAAGGAATATCGAGTGCACGACAGGCCAGTCAGCATCACACTGTTCCCTGAGAAGGAGATAGAGCAAATAGTACTGGAAATTGTTTTCAGATACATGAAGGTTAAGAAGATGATTGGGAGTAGTCAGCATGGATTCACAAAGTCAAAATAATGTCTGACCAACTTGAAACCCTTCCTGTGATCCTATGAATGGTTTGATAGATGAAGGGAGAGCACTGGATGTTGTTTATCTTGACTCTACTTGGGCTATTGTCTCTTTCTCATAATAGCCATAACTCCATTCATCAGCGCACCTCAGGGGACAAAAAGACAAAATGCTGCTTCCCAGGAAAGGACCTGGCTATCCCAGTGGACACCAAACTAACCATGACTGAACAATGTGCTCTTGCAGCAAAGAAAGCCAATTGCATCCTGAGCTGCATTAGGAAGTGCATCACCAGCAGTCCGAGGGAGATGATCCTTCCTCTCTACTCTGCCCTGCAGAAACACATGAAACACTGTGCCCCCTTCTAGGCTCCCTAGTACAAGAGACATATGGACATACTGACACAAGTCCAGGAAAGGACCACAAAGATTGTTGAGGAACTAGAATATCTGATATAAGAGGAGTATCTGAGAGATCTGGGATTGTTCAGCCTGGAACAGAAAATGGCCGTTGGGGATCTTATCCATGTACACCAAATATCAGATGGCAAGGAATAAAGAAAACCAGTCCACACTCCTGACAGTAATATCCAGTGACAGGAAAAGAGGCAATGTGCACATACTGAAACACAGAAAATTGTGCTTAAACACAAGAAAAAAACTTTCTAATGCAGGATCAATTAAACAGTACAGCAAGTTGTCCAGAGAGCATAGGCCATCTCCATTTCTAGCGATACTGAAAATCCAAGACATGACCCTTAGCAACCTGCTGTGGCTGACCTTGCTCTGACTAGACTTAAAATAGGTTGAACTACATAATCTCTAGGTGTTCCTTCCTGCTTCCTCCATTCTGTGATCCTGTGATTTGGTGGGTAGTGCAGGTTCTGATTTCTAAGAAATACAGCATCATCTCTAAGTGAATATTGGGTCCAAGACTAATATGTCAGTGTTCAATTTTATAAGAGGCAATTATATAAAATTTTGACTCTGAAGATACCCCAAGTCTAATTGCTATTGCAGCTGGAACACCGCCCACATAGAGATGTTTGAAAACATGCTGACAGAACAGAATTTGATCTCAAAACATTTGGATTAGCAAAAGAAGATACTGAAAATTATATCTATTGATCTAAGAATCTCTGTTGGACCACACTTCAGGATCAAGTTAAGAATAATTGTCATTTACCTTTAGATTTAACTTGTAACATTCCATTCCTTCTATTTTCTGGCAGCTAATAAATATTTCCTATGTGATAGGGTGTATAATGTTGCTGAGTGCTTTCATGGCATATAGGATTTTCAGTACCTTCAGAATTTGCCTCCAAATAAATCTGTGCCTGGCACTTCATTAAATATAATGAGCACTTCAGCATACTAAAGCCCTATCAAGCATCAACATTTTCAGAATATCTCTCTCAAAATAGGGAGGAACTGAATTAATCATAATTTCTTAGCAATTGCTGAACTGATACCCATGTAAGGTGAACCTCTCCTTAGACAGTTTAGAGATGCCCTCAGGTAAAAGTTAAACTTTCACCAACATCCCAAAGGTTGTAATCTTCATTACATATGAGAGACAAAACAGTAGCAGTGGCATTACAATTTCAGCATTGATCATAGGTCTTAACACTGCCTAAAGTAAAGATATTTGCAGAAGAGAGAACTATACTTAATGAATATTTGCCCCCTCTGAGAGCACTGCCAAAAACAAGTATGTGAATTCTTTGTGATGAAAACATCTGTAAAGAAGGATCTGACACTGAAACAACATCATTACTTCATTTCACATAAAGGAAGGAAATAGACATCCAATGACAAATACTTACAGTCAGTAGTAAGTCCCTTAAACTGACATCAAAAAGTTGATATACCTTATATACTATTTTCCAATATCTTAAATCATTATGTCTTTTCATACACTTACCCCAGAATCTTATTTTCCTGATAGAAATAAAAATTGGCATTTGTACCCTTGGAAAATGTAAACTCGAGTCTTAAAGGAATTATGTTCTTCAGAAACATAAAGCTAGCTGAAACAAAGGTGCAAAATTACAAATTTCAAAACCTTGGTCGTGCTACTTTTATTGCCTTTCCACTATCATTTAGACAATGTCTACAATTTTTAATGCTTCCATATTTCAATCTTTTCAGAAGACTTCGGAATTTTGAGAGTTTTTGCCTCTTCAGGAAGATTTGAAATGCTTATTGATGCTTTTTTTCCCCCACTTATGCATTAAGAATTAGTTTCTCTTGATGTTATTGATCATAGTATTTTGATGTCACTGATCAACAGTGTTTGAGAAAATAATTTAAGGACTAATACTATGTCATGCTTTGTCAACAGCCGTTGATACACGAGCAGTTAGTGCCTGAAGGCCCCCCAGAGCTACATTATTATCAAAACTGTGTGGAAAAGCTATGTTTGCTCTGGTCACTGTATTTACTTCCTCTCTGGTTTAGTAATGATTTACATTGCTGCACAAAATGGTTGTTATAAATAAATCACCAATGTGTGTGACTCATGCCTGATGACAATAAGGCATTGGATTCAAATTCCTAAAGTCACCTTCTTGTTTTCTAAAAAACTTGATATTCCAATTCTCATTTTAGTTTGTGACAGGGTCTTTAAGGTATTAGATCTTTTGGGGTGGGGGAGTTAGTTTTGAGGGTTTTTTTAATCTTTATAGTGCTGTGAAGCTCTATTTGTGCTTGCAGGAACTAAACTCACTAACATGACTCTACCCTTCAACCTATTTTTACTACCATTTTAGCCTTGTTATGAGGCAGGGGTTGACTGAGCCTCTCTCCCCAAGGAAGCTTTTGTTCTCCAATATCAAGTAAATGTAAATACTCACATAGAAGATGTCATTCATGTTTCCTTTATCTTATGGTATATTTGAGTCTCGAGAGAGTACACTACTCTAGACTATTAACAGATCTGCAAGTCTTATGCAAGGATTTACTCACCACTGCTGAGATGAGAGTGGAAACTAAAATCAGGAGCACAGCAGAATAACACAGCAGGAGATTTAAATTTCCGCTTCTTCAGCATCCCTTCTAGTATGAACTCCTCCAGTGCCCGTTACTTCTTTATGCAAATTCTTGAGCAATGAAGTGGGAAATTCTTCAATTCTTTGTTCCTGGCGGTGTCTCTTAACTCTCTTACAAGAGACCTGAGGCATATAAGTTTGCATTCTGTCTGAATTACTAGGTTTTATTTTTAATCCTATAGATGTTCTCATCACAGACGAATTACTTTCTGAATCCTGTCAAACCCCTGGCCTTGGTGTTATAATAATCCTCACTACGTAAAGTTCCTTTTCTATGTAGTCAGCTACAGTTCAGTTTGAGGACATGTCACACTCTGTGTGCACATATGTATTTGCATGTATTATTATTACTATTATAATTTTGCAATATTGTTGCAAACACAATAGAACCCTGTGCTTTGCTTTAACCTTTCCATAAGAGTGAACTGTTGCAGTGCGTTGACAATGGCCTACAAGAAAGATGGAGAGGGACTTTTTTAAAAGGGCATGTAGTGACAGGACAATGGGGAATGGATTCAAACTGAAAGAGAGTAAGTTTGGATTAGATATTAGGAAGCAATTCTTTACTATAAGGGTGGTAGAACAGGAACAGGTTGCCCAGAGAAGTCATGGATGCCCTTTCCATTCCTGGAAGTGCTGTTCTAGTGAAAGATGTCCCTGTAAACAGCAGGAGGGTTGGAACTAGATAGTCTTTAAGGTCCCTTCCAACCCAAACCATTCCATGATTCTACCCATTCCTGAAAGAAAGGTTTGCTTTTACACTCTCTGAACATGTCGGTAGAAAGATCAGCATAAATAATTAAAACTACTCATACAGATTCTGTTCAAGATGCCTCTGAAAGAAAAAAAGTAACCCAGAAGAGTGAAAGCTACTATTCTTGCATTTTTGTAGCAAGTTCTACAGGACAAATGTTCATTTTGCAGTGATATTTTCTCATTTTCAACTGTAAATTTTCTACTAGATGGAAATAGATGATCTTTAAGGTCCTTTCCAACCCTAACCATTCTGTGACTCTACCTTGCAGTTAACTAAACATATCACTGAAAGCTCAAGACTGTGTTCATACAAACCATTCTACACTATTCAGTTAACATCTACTAATTTGTCTCTACCTCAATAATCAATAAACTAGAGGCTCCATAATCATTAAAACAGAGATAGATTATAAAAAAAAGTTTTATCTCTTCATGAGCTGCAATATCTCATGGCAACCTAATGACAAGAAGTACCTCAATTCTCCTCTGAGCCCACAGAAATCAATGGAAATTTATATAAAATTAATTATTGTGGTAAGACAAGAAGAAATAATGTATAAAAAATTTATGTGAAAATGATTGATGTCTCTGACTTTTTAAATGCTGAAAGTGTTTGTATGTTACACATAATTTTGTTGATCAGTTATAAAATGTTTTACAAACCAACTGTCTGTGAAAGTGCTTGTCAGGACCTAGAACTTAAGTTAGCAGCAAGCATTCTCAGCCTTAAATATGACTGGACAAGTTTCAGTTTGAGTGTTTCATGTGGTTTAAATTGGTTATGAAACAAAATATAGGCAAGAATCAGGAAGTTGTAACATGTGATATAGCTACACTAACACTGTTTAAATCTATCCTTTAGAAGAACAAAATTCCTTCAAAAAACCCTTAGGAAAATGTTTCTCATTTCAGACTGGAAGTACTTTTATGACAACTGAAGAATGTTTACTCGATATCAACACTGAGAATTTTTACATTAGCAAAATCAAACTTCTACCACTTTGAAATTTTCCTAGTAGGAAAGGTCAAGTACTCAGAGATGCCTACATACACCGATCCTTGAATTCCTGAACCACTCCTTATATGAAAAGATAGGCCTGAATATCTGGTGCAATAGTACCAGAGAAGCTTACATATTCTTTTCTAGAGCTAGGCAACGATTGTCCTCTGTCTACTGAACTTTATACTGTCACTAAAGTCTTTTTTATCTGTTTCTGTACTGGTTCTCCCTGAATTGCATCTTTTTGCTCATAAACTTTTATGACAGCTGAGCTCTCTGAATATATTCTCAGAATACTTCATTAAGATGTGTTCAGCTTGCTACTGCATTACTCAAAAAAAAAAAAAATCAATATAGCAACCTAATCTAACTACTAATACCAGTACTCTTTTGCTTGTAACAATGTGCTGGGTGCATGCAGTCTTAATGGGATCTAGGGTCTCAAAAACAAAAATTCAGGGCAACCTTCCACAGTCTTCTCTGATTTTGGAAAGTAAGTTTTCTTCTTCTACCAACTTCTAACTACATGACAAATGTCACTTTAGATCTATTAAATGTAATTTCTTTTAATATATGCAAGTTCATTTTTGCCACGACGATAGCATTTTTCATCCATCTCTAATACCCCCACTTTTGTGTAAATGCACTGTGGACAGCAATCCCACAGTCCTGTAGTAGCAAGTCTCCTGGTGGATGGAAATCTGCCTAATTTAGTTCCCCATCTTTCACATATATTTTCTCCTGTATAAAATACCTGATACTTTTCCATATAGACAGATGAAATAAGCAGCTACTTCTAAGTGCCACAGAGGAATATACTGTATATTTAGATACCAAAATTTATGCATCTGGGTGGGTTTTAATTAATGGAGACTAGAATACTTCAGATGAGAAAAAAGGATTGTCTGTTTTCTAGTAAACTGAATTGCTTTCTAAACTGCCTTCACTAGTTATGCCTAGATCATCACTGACTGTAATGATAACATAAATACCTAAATAGATGTAAAATTATGCACCGAGACAATTAAATTTAATTACCTGCAATCAGTGTCTACAATCTACAATTTGGGAGCTGAATCCAGTACCCAAGTACAAGGAAAAGCTGCTTAATAATGGGATTTAATGCTTGCAATGTTTAGATGTATACAGTGATTCAATACTTGCAATGTTTAGATGCATACAGTGAACATAGCAGCTCAAAATCTTGTCAATAACTCACAGCAAAGTTTAGATTCTAGATGGGTATGAAGAGCAAACCAAGATTCAAAGATACCTCCACAGTTACTGCACGGCATTATTGCTTATGATGTTTACAGTGATGGATAAGGAAGCAGAAAGAGTGAAAACTGGAGACTACAATTGCTGGTGTATTAGCCTCAAAAAAAATCATAAAAATCAAAATGTAGAACTGCCCAAAACAAATGTACTTCAGTGCTTAAAATCATCTTGTACTCTGCAAAGTTTATAACATCCTATTTTGATTACAGTTAAGTTCTTTATCCTGGATGTTTTATGTTTAGAACATCTTACACAGGCTCTGCCCTAATTACCTAAAATAGTTCTCCTGTAGTAATGTAAGGATTTCAATTTTACACCTACTGGATTAAAAAGCCACAACCGCAGGCTGTCTATGTGTGATTATTTCCTCTAACTGAATTTTAAATCATTTTAAAACAGGCTTAGTCAATTCTTGTAACTGTAACTCGTTTTGTGTTTGGGGTTTTTTTGTTTGAGGTTCTGGTTTTTTTTTAATTATGATTATTGCTTGTTCCTTATCTTAGCATTTCAAATAGTCATTTTCTGTAATTTTTTATGCATCGTTCAGTCTGGCCTCTTACAGAATTTAACTGACAAATAAATGCCAAAAAGGCAGTCTGTAGAGTTAGAAATATTTCTTTAATATTCTACATGAAAATGTTGTAAAACTGTTTAAAGAGTTAAAATTTCCTGTTCTGATCAGAGGAAACTGAGGCATGAATACTAACACAGACATTGCCAAACATTAAACTAATGGCAGGCAGCATGACAACAGTTTTGTTTTCAGTCCAAGAATAAAGCTTTTGGGTTTTACTATGAGTGGCAAAAGTTCTTATCTCATGGGATTGAAATGTCTGCCCCTGTTTTCCTTATAAACATTTTCTTCATTGCCTCCTCTAAATCTATTCTTTTCAGCTCTGCCATTAAAATTAATCCATCTCATCAATTGTCTCTCTCGAAACACTTAAACTGATATGTCAATCTCCTGCTCACAGTCCTAGCAATGCCTGATACTCCATCCTGAACATGATGTTTCAGAAGAATACTGAATTTATAAGTGCTGATGCCTATCTCTCAGCCTAGGCTTCTTTTACACACAATGGAGAGGAGTAATCACATATAAGATCTATTCACCATACCTTTTTCAGAGCTCCATTACTGCAAAAGATTCTTCATATCTAGAAGTGCTTTCTGTGTCCACAAATTATGAATGGTATTTAAAGTATTTAGCACAGATGTAGATGCCTACAATGTACCTGTTTTCATGCATTCAAAAAATATCCCCTTGTCTTTTTTCTCTGTCAAAGTTTAACATAACCAACCTTCATTTGAGACATCCAGAGGTTTATGGAAATCAATATGGACCCGAGCTCTCTTTGCAACAGGACCTGGCAGTTTGCCCAGAGAATTTGTAGATGCCCCATCCCCAGAAGAGTTCAAGATCAGAGTGGATGCAAACTGGTCTAATGGTTTCCATCCCTGTACGTGGCAGGGGGTGGAACTAAATGATCTTTAAGACGCCTTCCGACCCAAATCATTCTGTAACTCTATGATTCTGACCTACAGGAGACTCATGGCCTTCTGCAGCACCTGCTGGCAGCCAGGCTCTTGGTCTCTACAGGCTCTCCAGAAACAGAGGCCTCTGAAGGAAACTGAACTGAGCCCAGTCAATCTACTCCTCCTTGCTTCCACTTCTGTAAATGTCTCGCAAACTATGTTCACTGAATATGCAAACTGTAAATCATGCCTTTCCTCTTTTTCCAAGTAGCCCAGCTCCAGATTTTCCTGTTCAGCTTCAAAAAGTAAATTCCTCCTCTCCTTACAATCTCTGCTGAGAACTGACTTCTTTTGGTTAATTTTGATATCATCAATTCAGCCACTAAATGAATATAAAGGTAGAAGCATAAGATGTGAAAAGTATGTACATACTCATACCATACATTATGTTTATCACACATCTTTCATTATTAAAAAAATTCCGTGGTCCTATATTCTCCGTTTTGTCTCTTCTGTCACCCTTCACCTTGCGTCAGATTATGTCAAATCCAGAAACAAATCTTTGGAGATTTTGTGAGTCAAAGTCTTTACCCTTTGCACCAAAATAAAAACATAACCAAAACCAATGTTAATGATTCTTTGCATTGTAAAAGCTGTGCAAACTCTTAAACCATCAGACCATGAATCATACACTAGTTCAAAGATAGGCACTCAGGTCAAAGTAATAAGAACATCCTCTTCCTACTTTTTCTATTACGTGAGCAAGGAATTTTGCAAGGAATATTGCAAGGAATATTCATATTCATGGACAAACCCGCGAGCAGCAGCAGCAACAGTAGTGCAGAAGATCACAATAGGGACACTTTTAATACTAGTTGCTTCTTTAGCATACAGAATTGTTTTTCTCTTGAGGATTCTCTTGAGATACTAGAGACACTACCGCAAAATATTAAAAAAAAAAAAAAGTTGCTTCTTTAAGCATTTTTATTTCATTGTTAATTTAGTTCATTTCAATGATACAATTAAAAATCTAAAAGCATTATTTTGTAGAAACCACAATTTTGACCTCAAAATACTGAAGTACCACTGTTAAGTATTTCTTTTCTCCCTTTTTTTTTTATTTTTTTTAGCTAGAATTTCTCTATGACAGTGGCTTATCAGTAACAGGAAAGAATATATATATCAATGTTCCTGAAGCTAATTCCTGGACCTGCTGAAGTCAACGGCAAAATCCTAAATGTCAACCCTGAAATAAGGATGAATCCCATACAAGTAAGACATTACTATATTTTTCTTTGTTTTAAGGAAATGTGTCAATGTTAGACATATGGTTTCTTTCATGAGAGATCCATTCACAGAAGTAGTCTAATGGGAGCTGCCACAATCTTGGTCCCACTTCTGATGCAACAGAGCTTTTCATGATTGTCTGTACTCAGCAATATTTTGTTTCACAATTATTTTTAGTTTCAAAGTTATATTAGCTTTAAATATGATACTATAAAAAAGGAGCAATTGAAATATGGAAAATAAGATATATAGTAAAACTCTTAGCTTTAATTTGGTTGCTTATATATAGCAATCTTTGCTGTTTGAGATTTCTTTGGAAAACCTGCCTAGCCTCTGGCTGTCACTTCAATACATTATGAATCTCTAATAGGTACTCTTCAGTATCTGTTAGCTCCATACAGGTATCTCATGCCTTTGGGATTCTCTTAGGTGGTACTAGGTGCCTGTGTCTGGACAAGTGAGTATTCAGGACAAGTGAGTATGTCTGGACACAGTATTCAGGCAGGATTCTATGCCTGGTAACAGACACTTCTAGTTGGGGATCCAAGATTTCATATAATCATAGAATCATAGAAAATGCTGAGTTGAAAGGGATTCACAAGAATCATCAAAGTCCAGCTCCCAGTTCTGCAGAGCACCATCCCCAAAAATCACACCATGTGCCTGAGAGCATTGTCCAAACGCTTCTGTCAGGCTTGGTGCTGTGACCACTTCCCGGGGAAGCCTGTTTCAGTGCCCAACCACCCTCTGGGTGAAAAAAACTTTTCTAATATCCAAACTAAACCTTCCCTGACACAACTTTAGGCCATTCCCTTGGGTCCTGAAATTGATCACCGCAGAGGAGAGATCAGTGCCTGCCCCTCCTCTTCTCCTCAAAAGGAAGTTGTAGACTGCAACGAGGTCTCCCCTCAGTCTCCTCTTCTCTAGGCTGAACAGACCAAGTGACCTCAGCCACTCCTCATACGGCTTCCCCTTAAGTCCCTTCACCATCTTCCTTGCCCTCCCTTGGACACTCTCTAAGAGCTTAATAGCTTTCTTCTGTTGTGGTGCCCAAAACTGCACACAGTATTCCAGGAGAGGCCACACCAGTGCAGAGTAGAGCGGGACAGTCCCCTCCCTTGATCAGCTGGTGACACTGGACCTGATGCGCCCCAGGACACGGTTGGCCCTCCTGGCTGCCAGGGCACTGCTGACTCATATTCAACTTGCCTTCAACCAGGACCCCCAGGTCCTTTTCTGTGGCATTGCTTTCCAGCATCTTGTTCTACAGTCTGTCATACATCCAATTCCTTATCATTAATGCAGCTACTCAGAGCTTGATTCAACTGCTTACACTCAGCTGCCCTGGGTACTGACAGAGAGCATTTTAGTCATCCTCAGGGCATCCAAGGCAGCCACATAAGTTTTTGCTAGATAAAACATACAGTTTGCAGAAACCAATACCCTTCTAGCATGGTAGGTAGAGGCAAGGTAGGATACCCAAGGACAGGTCCATTGGCCCTAGAAAACTAGGTAGGGACTAATGAATTAACCCCTACATTTACAGTCCAGTCGATGGGAATTCAAACATCTGTAGTGGGATTCAGTTGACAAACATGGGTATTAGACGTCATGCAATGCATTCATCTGGAGCAGGCAGAGATCAAGAGGAACCTACAGAAAACCTTCATTCATTTGTATCAGCATCTGTAGTCTAAATAGGATGTTCAGCAGAGCTAAAATGACACTAGATGCCTCTAGTAGGCAATCAAAAATCTCAGCTTTGTTACCCGTGTGGACTCACACAGAGAGAACTGTCTAAATAAAGATGTCTTAATACTGCTTTAGATTAGCTGTGTTGTAACTACTAGCAACTGCCAAAACTGAAGCTACAGCAGGGCATCTCCTTTTAGTTCCATGCAGATTTGGATTCTCTTAGCTCTGAGTCATTTTTTGTGGAACTGAATCCGGCCCCTATACATAGAAACTTCTTTCTAATTGCAAAGGTGTCACATAATCCTACCATTACCTCTTTGAAAATCAACTTGTTCTGTTTAGAATCAGACTTCAAAATAAGCCTATGCTCTGAGGCCACATAGGTATCCATCACTTTACTCTGGCTCCCTACTCTGTCAGTCAAGATAAATGTATGCCTAATTTAAGAAGACTAAACCTCCGCCCGTGTAGGTATAGATTTTAAGCATTTCCAATTGTTTTTCTACACAGTGACTAGAACAAGATGGTTGCCTTATTCAAGTAAATTATATCATATGTTCCTGGAGATATCTAGCCAACTTCAATGACTGAATCATTAAACAGATGTGTTGGGTTGATTTTAGCGGCAGTCTGGAATACCTGGGGTTTTTTCTAATGACTATAAAAGAAGGTAAGATGAGTAATGCAGATATTACAGCACTAATGTCTAAAGTTAGCTGACAAGCATTCCACTTTGCCTTTCTATTTTTTCCCTTCTGCTCTCCATGGTGAATTGTATTACATATTCACTAGCCTCTGACATTGCTCCTGCTTACTTTCTTTGATAAATCCCAAAATCTAATGCTTTTCTTTCAAGTTATTTTTATGGAATTTTTACATTACTTTGCTTCCTAATCACACTCTTAATTTATTTTGTAAATTTTCAAGTTATGCAGTGATATTTTACAAAGCAATCCCAGAAACTTTCTAATTAAAATATCTTTGCACAAAATAGTTTAATCTTTTAAGGACCAGATATTATACTTGCTGCTGTCTCTTTGATCAGTCTTAAAATATGTGATGCTCGTTCTGAGTTGATCAGTAATTTTTGTCTCTTGTAAAGAATTGTTTTATTCATTTGAAAAACTTTGGGATTTGTGTTACACCAAACTATTTGTTAAAGATCTGCAAGCTTGATGGAAATTATTTAAGTCATAGAACTTACAAAGACCTCGTTGTCTTATCTAACACAATTTTGAATTATGGGAAAGAGAGAAGACTATTTTAAACAATCCAGTTCTACAGGGGAATAATTTTTCAGTAGTTAGAGCTCAAGAAAGAAGTAAATGTTGGCTCTGTGAAAAGGCTGACTCTGGGCTCCATCTTGAAAGCCTACATACCTCTTTTAATTATGTGGGTTGACCCTGGCTCTGTTTTTTCTCCCTCCTCAACCTGACAGGGGAGAAAAGGCTCATGGGCTGAGATATGGACACGGAGATAATTCAGCATTTACAATCACAGGCGAAACAGACTTAACTTGGGGGAATTAATTTATTATCAATCAAGTTAGAGAACTGTAATGAGAAATAAAACCAGATCTTAAAGACACCTTCCTCCCACCCCTCCCTTCTTCCCAATTTTCTCTCCCTCCTCCCTGCCGGCAACTCAGCTGGACAAGGAAATGGGGGTTGTAGTCAGTTTATCACATGCTGCTTCCTCTTCAGGGAGAGGAATCCTTAATGCTATTCCCCAGCATGGGCTCCTATTTCCCCATGGGTACCCAGGTCCTGCCAGTAGCCTACTCCAGCATGGGTGTCCCATGGAGTCACAGCCTCCTTCGGGCATCCAACTGCTCCAGTGTGGGGTCTTCCACAGGCTGCAGGTCGATCTCTGCTCGTCTGTGGACCTCCATGGGCTGCAGAGGGATAGGCTACTTCACCATGGTCTTTACCACAGGCTGCTGGGGAATCTCTTCTCTGGTGCTGGAGCACCTCCTCCCCCTCTTTCTTCACTGACCTTGGTGTCTGCATGGCTATTTCTCTCATATAGCCTCACTCCTCTCTTTCAGTTGCTGTTGCACAGTAGTTTTTCTTCCTTCTTAACTGTTATCCCAGAGGCACTATGACCACCACTGATGTGCTCAGCCTTGTCCAGCAGTGGGTCTGTCTTGGAGTCATCTTACACCAGCTCTATCAGACATAAGGAAAGGTTCTGGCAACTTCTCACAGAAGCTACCCTTGCAGCCTCCCCTTCTACCAAAACCTTGCCACATAAACCCAATACACTTAATATGCTAGTTACCTACTCAGCTGCTCTTATAACCTCTCTATATGAGCTCCTGTGTACTCTGCTCTCCATTGAGGGGATGTCAACCTGTAATCACTGTCTCTCAGAAAGTGGTTGCAGTCTGGAAGGTCTGGGGCCAAAGCTGCACCAGAACACAGTTTGCAATAAAATATAGCTGAAGGCTCTGATTACACGACTCCATTTGCCTGCCTTTTTAACACAAACCACTTTTGTTAGATCTCCTTTGGATCTGCATGAATTTACACAACTCCAAAGAATTCTCATCTAAATGAACAGACGTATGCTGGCCTAAAGTGGCACGCTACAGAGAGAGATTATGACCCTTGGATAATAGTTATCTATTGTGGTCAATCTCTGACAGTAATTTGTAACAGAAGCTGGCAAAATTTTTCTTGGGGCAAAGTGATACATATGAAACTTTTGTTTTCATAAGCAAACCAGCTTTTTTTTTTTCTTCTCATGCTTGTTAATGGGTTTGGAGAAATATGGAGGTGCTTATATTTAGGAAATTTTCATAGTCATAAATTGTATTTTCCTTTGTAAGAAAGTGGTAACCAGACAGCATGGTTTGTATATCTCCATGCAACTTGCTACTGCTCAGTTTGGATAACAATTAAAATTAAATTTGACATTAAGTAAATAAGTTTATTTGAAAAGCCTTTGCTTACTTCTGATATTAGCAATGGCCACCATTCCTGTACTTATACTCCATTGACCTTTTAGAATCTCAGTCCACTTACACACTAAAAATTCCATTAGTGTGTTCTGATCAGAGTGCATGTCTGGGGCTATAGGATGATTTATCAGTTGGAAATTATTTGAATGGGATGTATCATTGTAATATGTTTCCCAGAGGGATTTTCCATAAAGCTCATGACTGGCATAGAATGAAGTCACAGGGATGTCATTCAAGTTAAAGATTCCATCCTTAGTTTCAAAAACTCTGGAATCTGGCTTCATTTACATAATACTTGCAGGAAAAGCGTAGCAATAACCCTAACAACAAGAATACAAATTTAATACTTCTGCCTTATAGAGTATGTAATCTTTCTCAAAATAATGAATGAAAAGTGTATCACATTTGAAAAGAATCAAGTATAGTGTATATGCATTATGAATGGTCATGAAAAGAGAAAATAGGAAGGATGCTTTACACTGTACTGGGTGGTTCTACAGAACTCAGTGACAAGGAACATGAAGAAATCCTTTATAATCAGATAATAGGAAAACATAAGAAAAATTAATATTTTAATTTAATTTTTATTTATTAATTTAATGTTATTTATTAGAATTTAATTTAATTCTTTCATACATTTTTGTCTGTTTTCTTCCTCTCTTTTGGGATGATGGTAGAGAATTAGAGTAATTGACAGCACAATAAGACAACTTCTATCTAAAGTTAGTAGAGGGAAACCCTAGCTCAGAGAAGAAACAATCTATATCAGCACAGTTAACTACAAATTTCATAGTATCGTAGACTCTCCTGATTTGAAAGGGACTCCCAAGGATCAAGTCAACTCCTAGCTGGGCACAGGACAACCCCAAGAACCACACCATGGGCCTGAGAGGCACATGCTTCTTTTTTCTCTTTTGAATTTTCTTCAATAAGTGAGAATATTCTACTATTTCTGAAATATATATATATATGTATAGCTTGTTTCATCTGTATGCATATGGCAGGACCTGTGAAATAAATATCTTATTTCCTTGTAAATTGTTCTGCTGTATCCAGAGGGACATATTTGCCCTACACATGACCTGCAGCAAAAAGTTGTAAGGATCACACTGAAACACAGGAAGTATGGCATATTCACCTTATTAGCTTTTGAAGGGAGTTTCTGATTATAGTAATGAAATATGAAGAAATGTCAGAGGTATTTGAGATCTGTTTCAAAGGTTCTCCAAGCTAATGAAACTGATGCATGACAGATCTAGCTATTTAAAAACAAGAACCCAAATATATTTGATTTAAGGAAAATGTTTGCACCATGTTCCAAATTTAAGATCCATCATCTGGATCATCCAGCTGCACCAACAGATTTTGTCACAAAACCATGGAGCTGGCCACACACATTTAGTAAACAGAAGTATTGCTATGCTAGTATTAATCCTTAGCATGTGTAGTTTTCAATTATCAAGCTACATGTTGCTGTGCATACGTTCAGGTGAAAAAAAAAAATTAAAATTTAAATCTCTGACTGCCTTTTATAAAATGTATGATGTCCTGGAGACCCTTTCATCCATGGACAGAGAAAGAACACACAGAATATTTATGGTTATCAGTAATCCCCAAAATATTCCACTTTATAAAAAAATAAAAATAATTTTTTTCTTTTTCTAAACAGGAAGATGGCAAGAACTCTGCCAAAATAATCAGAAGTGGTTGAAGTAAGTATACAATGTATATTTAATGTATTTATTGAAATACGGCATTACTTCATATCAAATTACACTGAATTGCACCCTGCTTGAGGTAGCGAGTAGGGACTTTCATAGTGTATAATGTAAGCGTAAGTAAGGCAAAAGTGGCCAAATTTACCTCAGAGAACAGTAGGCAACTTATTCTGGGTACTTAACAACTTACTTTGGGTAATTAAGCTGGTGTCCTAGTTCCTTCAGAATATAACTGGCTCTGTGGTAAAATCAGGGGCCTTATTCTAGGCTCTGAGCCCAACTGATCAAATAGAATCACTGAAGCAATACTGTGTGTAATTTACTCTCATTTATTCAGTATTTAAAGGGTAGTTCCCTACACCATCTCATATATAATTAGTATCAAGCACTTAGTTAACCCTTCTTTATGCATTTAGGATATTAACAATGATTACAGTCTTGTTTCACTGCAATAAAGGGCATAAAGCCCCAAAGAAATGTCATACTATGTATGTTTTCCGCGTTAGTGCTCACCCAGAGATTTGAGTGCCACCTACTGTGTCAACAGCACCATTTGTTGGCAACATGTTAGCTTTTTTTCTTTTTGAGTTTTGCAAGAGCAGTAGTAGTGAGCAATTTTGATGGCGGTAATCTACATAACTGAGTGGAATGAAACAAGACAGAGAAAGTGTTAAAGCTGTGAGCCTTGAGAGCTTGACATTTCTTCTTTAAAACCCTAAACTAAGTCTGAATTCCCATTTAGATGCTTCGTTGGATATAGAATTAAACAGGACACTGAATCATAATCTGCTTAGGAGTCTAATGTTAATTCACCAAAATAAATGGAAAAATTACTATACATTTCAAGACCATGTTTGGACCAGCTCCAAGAAGCAAAATTTCCCTCTTACAAACAAGCAGCAGTTCTTCATGCAGCAATCTGCTCCTGAGCTTCAGTAAAAGCTATGAATGAGTAACACATTATCCTCTTTATATTGCTGAATCATGATCAATTCATGGTCCACCAGCACCTCTAAGTTCAGATATTGTATATCTGACCATATTTACATGACGATAATCTAGATTTGCATTTCTCTCAAGCATATATTTTTAGGAAAATTCTTATCTGAATTAAGTTAAAAAGTTCTTAAATTTCATTCCATATGGAAATTAATAAATTACACCAAGGGACAAATCCCTTGTCTTTCAGGCTGTGAACAATTTCAGCAATACAAAGCTCATGAATTTCATATATTTGAAGGAGCAATGATATCACCAAGGGTGTAACTGGTTTGTTTTCCATCAGACATACCTCAACCTCTTGTTTTGAATAGTCACTACAGGGACTGTTGGGCACAGAAGTCTCACCTATTGAAAATAATGATCAGGTAGATGTCCAGTTAGTTAAGGTGAATAAGGATCTATTACGGACAAGAACAGAGTAAGTGGCAACCCAAAGTGGATACACGTCCTGGGGTTTATTTAAGAAACAAGCAGACTGGAGATTTTACTCCACCTCTCTCCTTCTCTCCCTCTCTCCCTCCCTTCCACATGTATGTTCAACAGGTCTTGACATCCCTTCCCTGCAGAGATGTAACTACTGGTCCAGCAAGGTTGGGCGGAAAGTCATGGTGGTTCTTATTATGCTGCTGCTCACAGTGACCAACCTCATCTATTACTACCCACAGTCCCAGGCCAACCCCTGGCATTTATCTGCACATAGCATTCTGATTTCTGTGACCTTCACCTACTTCCCAGATTTTTCACTCAATCAAGATCTTCACCCACTTTGAGAGACCACTTCTTCCTAAATCTGAATAGTCAGCTTGCAGAAGCATAATACGTGATCAGCTTCCTGACTGGCAGTTCTGTCTCATGTCACTGTCAACTGGAATATTCAGGACATGACACTTTTGTTCAGTCCAAGTTTTATCAAAATTTTCAGACACGTAAACACTCAATTATCTGCCATGTTAGCATTTACATTTTAAGCTGTTTTTTTCACATGTAACATGACCTTGCAAGAAATACTAAAATTCTAACAGGTTCAGACCATAATATACTATGAACAATTGTGAAATAAATGCCAGCACTCGTAGGTGATTCTGTTATTTTCAGACTTTTTTCCATATAAATTTTTGGTCTGTCTCTGCAACACTGCCTTTGACCGAACAGATATTATTTTTTAAAATCTGGATTTCACTTTGCAAGTGCTTTTTGAGCATTCATTTACTATCGCTTTTTTTGCTTTTGCCAGATGATGTAGCTACACACTACTAACGAGATAATTTATCAAAGTCAAAGCCATTAACTCATTTCAATATTTAATCACCAAATGAAAATTGACTAAGCAAAGCAGCAATTAAAAAAATAAAAAAAAATAAAATAAGTTACTTAGTTCCAATAAATGGTTACATCTGGAAGTCAAGACTGAGGGTATAACTTGGACTGAAGTGCTTAACCTTTTCATAAGAGCCCCTCAGGGCACTATTCTAACAATAATCATGAAGGATTCCCGATACTAAAAGCTATAACCAAGCCTGTGTGTCCAGGTTCAGGGGTTATAAAGGAACCATCTGTGATAAAACAAATGTCAGCTTAAGATCTGTACATAAATTTAAATGCCACCATGAAAAATTTACAAGATATTACAAAATATCACATGACTCAAGAATTTAATTTTCAAAAATTCTATGTTACTAAAGCTGGACTGTTCCACATTCTAGGCAGAAAGCAATCTCATTTTGTCTCTTAAGAAATTTCTAGGGGTTTTATTTTTGCCATGTGCTAGCGCTCCAAATATTGTGGATGCCAAGACTGCCAAAACCTCTGGAAACAAAAGGCATTATATGGGTGATCGGTCTGAGGGTGAAAAATTCCGCCTGCAGAAAACGCAGGTACTCCATGAAAGCAATACTGAAAACAAGGGCCAGAGAAGGCTGACAGATGGATGGTTAATTTGTCTGATGAGGCTCAGTGCAGGTCAAATAGACTTGTGTGTATTCAGTCATCATAATTTCTCTGAAGCAGACAGACATCTCTGCTGGCTTTTAAAGTTTCAAGGAGAGCTAATGGAGAATTTGTATTGTTCAGCATAGAAAAATATGTACTTCCTGTGTCTCATGATCACCATGTATTGGAAATGAATAAGATGATTTCAGTTGCAAGGGCACTTAAAACATCCAGCAAACACCAGAACATTCTGGGAAACCAATTTGCTTCTATATTCTCTACCTTATCTAATCACAGAATTCAGTACTTTTTTTTCATTAGTCACATATATACAGTCAAGTTCACAATAAATATTTCTGTGATCTAAATGTTTAGTGCTGGCAATGCAGAGATCTGTTAACTTTCAATGGGTGGAAGAAAGTACGTATTAGGTACTAGAAGTGTCTCTTCTGGCAGAAAACAATAAACATTTTGCTGTTGCAGCATTTGTTTGCAATTCAAATTTCACTCTTGAACAGGTAATTTACCTGGCATAAATTTCAACTGAAATTAATTGCCACTGTAAACCAAATTGATTTTGACTTTGCAAGCATGTGCCATAAATATTTCATTTTCAAGTGGTGGACATTTTCAGTGGCTTATTATAATGAGTATTGATTATTACTAACATAAACCAGATAAATTTAGGTTAGAAATGTTTCATGTTTAGTACATCTAGAATTATAATTTTATCTATGATTCTATGATTTATATTAGCTCTGGTGGACATATGCTAGTGGCATGAATGTGTACAGCCCCTCTGCAAAATCCTCTTTTCTTCTCAAAGGACTTTATTAACCTACTGAGAAATTAAAAACTCCACTGAGAGCTGAAAATGAGACAGAAATATCCCAAGAAGGATCTTTATGTTGAAGTGTTCATTTACTCAATTACATATATGCCTCGTTTATGTCATGTTCTTGCTATCAAGAGTTACATTTTACATTTCAATTTTCAAAATATAATTGTTAACAAAATATTTTAAAATCACTACTTTTTTGAGTGTTCCTCTCTTCAATTTTTGGTGGCTTTGCCATAGAATTTGAGAACTAGGAGGTGAAATGTACCGGATAACTCAGACTTGTGAAATACCTTTAGATATGTAAGGCATCTCCAATATTGCAGATTTGAATAGAATTCAACTCAAATAGTATTTTAGTACATAAATGGATGGATCAGATCAAAGAAAATAAGAGGCTTACATCTGAGACAAACCAAATCAACAAAGAGATTTAATTCAATTGAGTCATAATTTCATACTATTTATTTTTTATTGCTTCTTTTTTTTCAATGTATGTTTGGTTGGCCCCTGTGGAAGGGCATTTGTTATTATGCTTTTTTTTTGCTTTATGATGAATAGCTATTGCATGGAGAATAAAAACATCAGAGAAAAACCCAAAACAACCCATAAACAAAGGCTTTATTAGCCTAATTTCTGTGTAATAACATGCAGATTATAAAGATTAACAGCAGCACAAAAAATTATGTAGGGCTATACTGACAACAGTGGTCAAAAAGCAAAATCACAAACTTAATATCACATGAAAAAACCATGGCAATTTTAAATTGTACTCCTACAGCAGAAAAAGAAAAAAAAAGCAAAAGAAACAGATTTGAAAACTGCATTAAGTAAAATAATGATCAGTGATTATTCATGTTTGAATTAAGGACATAATTCAAATGCTTAGCTAGATCTGATCTTGAAACCTAGCTTCTTCTAAGTTCAAGTTCTTTAATGGCACAAATTGTTTTATATAGGAATGCTGAGAAAAAAACCTGTAATTAGCATGGATCTGGTCCCATGTAAATATGTTTAAACCTCCAAAAGTGAACTAGACTATTAAAACTCAGATTATTCACTTTCTATATAAAATAAATTCCTTCATACAATACATGATGTGGCCTCACAATTTTTCCTAGTGTTGCCAAAGCCAGTGCTCTAAAAGGACCAAATCAGAAAAGCTCTGTATGAAAAAACAAACTGTTTTGCAAAAAGCTGTTTTAAATTAATATATCAGAGTAATAGCCCAATAGCCCATTTTGCCATTGATTATTAATAGATTTTTCTCTAAATTTGTTATTTTCAGTTGTTCGGTGGATAATAAATATAAAATACTGAAACCTGCAGATTGCTTACCACAGCTACTTGAAATTTGCTGCATGTGTTTAGTCATCAGTCACATGGTGGTGTTTCTACTCTTGATACAGCTGACTACAAAGACAGCAGTAGAGAACAAGAAACAGCAAATAACAAATAAGTACATCCATATGTGAATGCCTTTTTTCTCATATGAGTAGGTATCTACAGAAAAAATGGTATTCCCCAAGTATCCTTACAAGCAAAAACTTATTCCTGTAAACATCTACAGTTTGCAAACAAAAGCAGGTTGAAAACAGTCAAAGCAAACATCCATCTGGATTTAAACAAATATTTGTAAACATTGTCCTAATACATTTCTCCATATTTGTTTACATAAATATTTTACCCTCATATGATTTCTAAACTGTAGAGGAAAATAGAATGTATGAACCATGGAGCCTTTAAACCAATTTTATATTTTTTTATTTGCCTTAGTCTGTATATGAACTAGAGTTAATGTTAACTACAAGGGAGCCTTTTTTCATTCATTAATCTTGTGTTTTTAAAACCTGTAGCAAGTACATTATATGTCTCTGTAAATTTTATCATTATATTCTCTGATTGTTGTCTTATGTAATATGGAAAGTAATCAACTATCCAATTTTGTTGAAAATTGCAAAAAGACTGTCATATAAACTGTAAGAAAGCAATTTTCTGAATTCATTGACCTTTCAATTGAAATCATAACACAGCATAATCACTAGGCATTTAAATTAGCAATCTAACTCAACGTAGACGGATAACAGTGAAATCTCAAGGGTTTGTTGCCTGAACAAGACCACAGCACTGTAGCTAAAAGGGTAAATGTGCTTCATGTTTAGGTATGACCTTTAAGTCCCACAGCTGCCTATCATATGTCTTGTTAATCTGCCCTGTTGTTTGGTTCATCTGCTTATTTTATCCTTCTTTTTTTTGAGGAAGAAGTTTAGTTTTCAGTCAGGTCTGACACTTCTGCCATAGATGCAACAGAGATCTATGTGCTTTACTTTGTCTTAATTTAGGCTCACAGACATCTGCCTGAGGAAAATGTTTAAGCACTGAAAAAAAAGATCTATTCTTAAAAACTTTGTCTTTTAAATGAAAAATAAAATACAAAGTGAGTTTCATAATACTTCTTCTTTGACACAAATATCTGATTAGCAGCAGGATTCATCTGATATAATTTTAGCTTCCTTAAGGTTAAACATCTAACCTTTATAGTCTGAACAATCACCTGAGAAGAACCAGCACTCACAACTTTTTCTAGATATTCTAGTACCTAATCAAAGATGAGGCAAAATAATGTCCACATAAAGGTGTCTCTCCATTTCTGAGGATAAAGAGCAGCAGTCTTTCTTTCTGATGGCAGACAGAAGAACTCAAAGACAAGCAGGGAGAAGAATTCCAGGACAAGCTTTTAGAAGAGGTCACTTTTGAGGGAAGAATTAAAGGTTTACAAAATTTTCATTTTTAACAATATCTCTTCTGTGTGCAATTATAGACCGTCTGTGGACATGAAAGTGTAGATACATAATTTCCTTTGTTTGGACCCACAAAATTAGGTTTTCCGTTTGTGAGCCTTTGAAATTATATATACACATGCACAGAGACTGGATACACTTAGTAGGATCACACTTCAGCATTTGTCATGTCCCATGAACATAGAGGAGATTATTTAATGAAAAAAAAATTAAAACAAAGCAAAACAAAGCAACTGATTTACTTAACCACTACTTTAGACTATGAGGTCCATTGCCATTGACTGGAAAAACTTCGGAAGAAACTTAAGGAGTTTTGTTTGATAAAGGACTGGAAAATTTGATTGATTGGTGTCTGACAGTGGTGTCTGAAATCGCTTTGGGATTACTTGCCACTCTTAGTGGCCAAGTGCCCACACCACTGAAAACTCTTGGCACCAACAAGAGATGGTAAGGACTGAATGCAAAAGGCAGTTGGACAAATACTCCTATCCTATAAATCACCTCCTCTGGACATTCGTGGCCATAGTTTTGGTCCAGATGAATTTCTATCATTATTCCTGCTTTTTACAGAAGTAATTCTGGTAATCATATTAAAACCTTTTTACTCAGTATTACCTACAGGTTAGCTGACAATCCCAACAATTCTGTGATACGATAAAGTAACATCCCAAATGACCTGACAATACATGACACTTGTTAGCCTGAACAGCAGTACCAGAATGTTCCTCTTTGTAAAGGAACACAAGATAAGTGATAAAATTTAAGTTAGTCTTCCTTTTAATTGGGGAAAGGACTACAGTTTTGTGGACACAAATTATTCTGCTCTTTTAATCTAATTTTTTTCCTCTCTGACATATAAACTGTTCTAAAATAAGCAGTAATTTTTAGGGTTTATAACATTCATTATCCTCTCTCCTTATCTTGTGTACCAGGCTTGTGCTTTTTTAAAAGGATATTTTTCTTCTTGTATTGCTGTTTACTTCTCACGCAGTACTTCTACAGAGAAAATGTCACGTTGTGAAGTCTCCAGCAACCTCCACGCAATGATTTTTTTTAACCACAACTCTATTTTACAAAAGGGCTTTTTAACAGCAAAGCCAGTTCAAAGCACTCAGAGTTTGGAGACAAAACAAAAGTTCTACAGTAAAGAAAAAATCAATGAACTTTCAAATAAATCAAGATTAAATCAAATCAAGCCAGCTTTAACGGAGGATTGTAAAGCCAAACAGTGACTTGGCTTACCTGATAGCCAACCACAGGTTCAACAGATTATATATATATAAAGCCAGTGGTAAATGTTTGTATCCTTTCCAATCTTGTGGTATAAACAAGACATTGAGCTAGCTCCTGCCACCTTTATTGGAAACTAATCATTCCACGGGATGTCTTTCTGATTTCAGTGGTGACAGATCTGAGATTAGATGTTATTTTATATAAGATATCAGAAATTGGCTTTTATCATCAATCAGCTGTATCACTTCAAGTAACTGAAGTACGGAAAGTCAATATTGGACATATCAATTAAATATTAGAATGAACTGAAATTCAGTAAGCTGTTTTAAAATATGCAGGCCTTAACTACTTCCTTTTGCACAAACACATGCTAGATATTTTTTTAGAATAGTATGTCTCATTAAACATTATATTTATTCATCAGTCCTAGTGGGATGAAAGGTTTATAGCACGTAGTCAGCAGTAGAAGGAAAGATATTTGACTTGAACTTACACATTTTTTCTTATACTGTAAGGGATTTTGGCATTTAGAAACTGATTCTTGTTCTGGGCTCTCTAAATCTCAGCTAAAATGCCAAACTAGTCATTAGAGTCATTAGCCATCCATTTCCCTTTCATCCCAGTGCTCTGCCTAGTGTAGAACCTGACACATTAGAAAGTGTGCTGATATTCTACATACATGGAAAGTGAGTTTACTATTTTAGTTGGCAGCCAAGCCTGGCTAGTTTTGCATAAAAATATCACATTGACTTATCCATTCAGTCATAAAATATAAAGTGATCATCATAGCTGAAACATGAAGTTTGTTTTTAAGCTACTTCATTATTAGCAGATAGCTAGCTCATAGCAACAAAACATTAAGTTCCAACTCTCTGATGATAGTTCATAGATTATGATCTGTCTTTAGTAGTCTAATATTTTAAATGATCATGATCAGGGTTTACCTCACAAGAGGGAAAAGAAGAGTTAAGCCCACAGTTCACTAATAAAACACTATTCAAATGTACCCAGTGAATTCACCAGCCTCCATAAAAGCTGACAAACAAAGAAAAAATTCTGAATGTCTTTAACCATATGTAAGAGCCCAGCCCTAGAGCTACAAGCTCAAACAGGAGTTTTACTTTGAAAATATACAAGGCTCCAAAAGTTTGCCCACTAAGTCTTTAGAAGAGGCCTTGGTTCTTTTAACACCTTAAGAGAGAGAACAAAGGAGAAACACCACACGCATTTTCTCAGAGGGTACTTTTACTGGTAAACTTTAGAAAATAAGAGATCGTGGTCAAAGTTTAAAAGGTGACCTTCAACCAAAACAAAGCATTCCACAAAGCATTGACTTAGCACATCCTAACCTACACAACTTAGCAAAATCCAACTCAAGTTACCCAAAATATTAAGTAAAGAAAGGGAAGGAGGAGTAAGAAGAGATGAGAAAGAGATTAATAATTAGTTACCATCAGAGAATCCTGTGCAAGTCCAGATTTCACATGGCCAGGTAGCAGGTCTAGAGCAAAGATGGAGCCCATATGTTGCTGGTTTTATGTGCTTTGGCTCCTGTGACCACCTGTCTCAGGCAGGACTCTCATCCTAGGGGCCACTCTGGGGCTCCAGGGCAGGGTGAAGGGGGTGTTCCCACTGTGCCAGCCATTCTGAGGCTGGGTTAGTCACTCCAGGGGCTGTGGTGTGGAGCAGTGCTCCCAGGCTGCCTTTGATTGACAGCTGGTCCGAGATCACCCCAGGAGGCTCAAAGAGGCCGGCATGTGGGACAAGGCATTATCTCACCTCCATGAGATTTGACTTGTCCCTTCGCCCACACACACACTTGAGTTAGTCCAACCCAATAATTATTATAATAATCCAGTGTCTCACACCATACAAAAATGTAGTACAAAATTTGGGATACGTCTCATCTAGCTTCATTAACATAAAAGTTAGGCATCTAACTTTGAGCTCAATATCTTCCACAGCAAGAAAGAAAGAAGGCCTGGATTTAGATACCTGTCTTCAGCATATCAGAATGCAGGTAAGAAGAGTCCTACTCTTCAATGTGCAATATGTTTATTGGCCACTTTTAAAAGGATAAATATTTCTGTGTTACTGATATTAATAGATTTAGGAAGCACTTACATCCATCTCACTGGAAGGTGACACCTTAAGATGTCTTGAGTGAGTATTTGATAGGATGGGTCTTACTTTCATGAGTTTGCTGTCAATTTAATATTTTGAATCCTGAAAAATCACTGTATGCTCTTATTTCGTCTTACAGTGTCTTTACAATGATTTGCTGTGTGATTAGTGTTAAATTCAGAACAAAAATCCTAAACTTCTTTCAGAAAATGCTGCTAAACACTGGTATTTGTCTGAAAACTTTTGCTTACTGGTGGGTTTTTTTCAGTTCAATTTTGCAATGCAGATCATCTTCACAACAGCTGCACTAATAGCCAATACTCCATGCCAGGTCTTATTTTCTGATCTACAAAACACATTAAATCATTTTTACTCACTAGTTTGCAAATTAGGTTTTTCCACTGAATGAGTTTTCTTCATCAATTAAAATTATTGGTGATCATCTAAAGTAATTTACCTAGTTCATTGCCACTATTTCTGTGCCACTATTAAAGCTGGCACATTATGCCTTTACCAGCTGCCTTTAACCTGTCTATTGATCTAAGCAGGCCAATGCTGATAATTTTAGTTACAATGATGGATCTCAGTCATGTGCTTAGTAAGAAATTAGGATCAACTCCTAACTGACCTTTTTGTTCCCTTTACTTAGATTCACAGAAACATGGAATGGTTGGGGTTGGAAGGGACCTTAAAGATCACCTAGTCCCAACCCCACTGCCATGGGCAGGGACACCTTCCACTAAACCAGGTTGCTTAAAGCCCCATTCAATCTAGCCTTGAACTTTTCCAGGGATGTGAATGGAGTTCCATCCACACCTTCTCTGGGCAACCTGTTCCAGTGCCTCACCATCCTCACAATACAGAATTTCTTTCTAATGATCTAATCTAAACCTACTGTTTTAGTTTTAAACCTTTCAATTTTAAGCCATTCCCCCTTGTCCTATCACCACATGCCCAGCTCCCTTCTAGGTCTCTTTTATGTATTGAAAGACCACAATGAGGTCTCCCTGGAGTCTTCTCATCTCCAGGCCAAACAACCCCAGCTCTCTCTGTGGGTCTACATAGGAAAGTTGCTGCAGCTCTCTGATGATCTTTGTGGCTCTCATCTGGACTCCCTCCAACCAGGTCTATGTCCTTATCACTTTGGGGGCCCCAGAGCTGTACAGTACTTCAGGTGGGGTCTCATGAGAACAGAGTAGAGGGGAAGAATCATCTCTCTCTACCTGCTGATCACATTGCTTTTGACGAAGCTTAGGGTATGGTTGGCTATCTGGGCTGCAAGCACACATTTCTGGGTTGTGCTAAATCTTTCATCCCCCAGTAGTCCGAAGTCCTTCTCCTCAGGACTGCTGTCAATCCACTCATTGCCCAGCCTGTGTCCATGTTTGGGATTGCCGTGACCCAGGTGCAGGACTGTATACTTGACCTTGTTGGAATTCAGGAGGTTTACATGGGCCCATGCCTCTAGCCTGTCAAGGACCCTCTCAATGGCATCCCTTCACTCCAATGTGTTGAACACAGCTCTCAGTTTAGTGTTGTCAGTGAACTTGCTGAGGGTGCCTCTAATTGCTCGGCCTACATCACCAACAGAGAGGTTACACAGTACTGGTCCCAGTGCCGACCCTCAGGAGCTTTACATGTCACTGGTCTCCACTTGGACATTGAGCTGTAGACCACAACTCTTTAAGTATGACTATCAATTCAATTCCTTATTCACCAAGTGGTCCAACCATCAAATCCATACCTCTTCAGTTTTAGAGATAAGGATGTCATGAGAGACAGTGTCAAATGTTTTGCAAAAGGCCAGGTAGATGACACCGGTTGTTCTTCCCAACACTATAGCCCCATCATAGAAGACCACCAAATTTGTCATGCACCATTTGCACTTAGTGAAGCCATACTGATCATCAACAATAACCTCCATATTTTCCATGTGCTTTAGCATAATTTCCAGGAGGATCAGCTCCATGATCTTGCAGGGCACAAAGCTGATTGACTGGATTGTAGTTCCGTGGGTCTTCCTTTTTTCCCCCTTTTTTTTTTTTAAAAAAAGGAGAGTTAATTAAAATAATGAATTAAAATTAATTAGAAAAATAATTTAAATAATTTAATTGAAAGAAAGAGGGCTACATTTCCCATTTGCCTGTCATTGGAAATGTCACCAGATTGCCATGACTTTACAAATATGATAGATAGTGGCTTAACTACTTCATCCGCCAGTTCCCTTGGGACCCATGGATGCATCTCATCAGGTCCCATGGTTTTCTGCTCCTTCAGGTTCCTTAGATCTTTTTTACAGTGGGAAGTTTTTCCTTCTCCCAGCTGCCTTTGCTTTTTGGTCTTGGATGGTGTGGCTGGAGCACTTGCTGCTTACCTGGGTCCTTGCTTTTCCCACTGTTCGGGTCCTGTCTAGCTTCTGTCACATTAACTGGATTGGTCTCATATCCTTTTTCAATTTTCCCTGGTATTTTTACTGTGTAATACAGAGAGAAACCTAAACATTTTTCCATATAAATCTTATTTAGCCATTTTGTGATATGGAAACCACCATTACAAGCTAACACAAGCAAACGAAAAAAAAAAATGAAATCAATCATAAAAAAATAAATATCGAAGTAATGTTAGTTGAGTATAACTGGAGTGTACGTGACCAACCATTGAGTAGTCTCTATTAGCGAATCACTGACTATGAATACATGGGAAGTGTTGCTGCAGCCCCATGCCCATATATGATAAGTATGATGTGATGAGGTTTTGGGTTTTTTTGTTGGTTGCAGCCACTGTTTCTGAAATTCATGATGAAACAGTTCAAGAATACAAATTGAATGAGAGATAAAAATTACCCTGATCTGAACTGCTTAAAGTGGATAGTGACCACCTCAACACCACAGCGCAGACATGCTCTACAATATTGGATCTATACGGATATGATCTGGAAGCATCCCAAATGCATACCAGAAAGAAACCTGGGTGTGCATCATCTCTTTGTACTCTAAGAATTCCTTTGCAGGGAGACATGTGCACACAAAGAAAGAACCACAATGCGTGCCAGTCCAGATGACTGGAAAAGCAGGTGTGCGACAGAGCACATCTGCTCGGCAATACAGATAGCAATTCTTACTCAAAACCAAATAATTTTATCCAAATCCTCTAACAAAGGCTACAGGCATCCTTTTCTTACCTTGCCTGGGCTTCAAATTTTCTGTCAAAGAGAAGTCAACTGCTATTGACCAAGATATCCTTTTCTAATATGTAACTAGTTTCTAGTCATTTATAGAAATATTGGGAGGTAGAAGGTGAAGTTGGTGGTCTTTGCAATTTATAGTTTCTTTATTCCGGAGCTGAAGCTGCTAATATTGGTTGCAAAGTGTGTATGAGTGAACTGAAAGTAATTTCTTTGCTATAAACCCACAAATATCCTCAGTGTCAGCTTTTGTTTTCATTAGGAAAGCATTACTTTTAGTAATGCTTTAGAAACATTACTAGACTTACCAATAATCTAATTTAATTTGAAATACATATAAAAATAGTTATTTAGGAAAAAGCTTTTAATAAAAACCTTCAATTAAATGTTTTATCTTCTTATGCAAAGACTAAAGTTTCTCTTTCCTCCTTTCTCTCTCTACGCCATTCAGTGGCGTAGGAAGAATACAGTACAAATCAAGGCATTTCTCCGCTTTTCAATGAGTGCTACTAATTTTTTGTTTTCCTTCTACAGTATGCCAAATTTTCTAAAGGTAAGCAGCAATAGAAAAATATACAAAACAACATTAACCATGAAAAATCATTTTCTTTTATACATATTAGCGGCAGAACCAAGACCTAGGAATATCAAAAAAACTCAGTGTATTTGAACTCATGTTGTAGTGGGTTTCTGTGCCTGGGTTTTGGTAGCAGGGGAGGCTACAGGGGTGGCTTCTGGTAGAAGCTGCTAGAAGCTTGCCCTGTCTGGTGAAGAGAATGCCAACCGATTCCAGGACAGGCTTCCTGCCACTGGCCAAGGCCAAGCCAATTAGTAATGCCTCTGTGATAACATATTTAAGAACAGAAGGTTGTTGCGCAGGAAGAATTCCAGCCAGGGAAGAGCGGAGTGAGAACATGTGAAAAACGATGCAGACACCAAGGTCAGTGCAGAAGGAGGGGCAGGAGCTGAGGCCCCTGCAGCCCGTGGTGCAGACCATGGTGGAGCAGCTGTGCCCCTGCAGTCCATGGAGGAACATCGGGGTGCAGAGACCCACCTGCAGCCCATGGAGGAGCCCATGCTGGAGCAGGTGGATGCATGAAGGAGGCTGTGACCCAGTGGGAGGCCCAGGATGGAGCAGGGTCCTGTCAGAGACTTGCAGCCCATGAAGAAAGGAGCCCATGCTGGACCAGGATTTGCCTGGGTAGGACTTGTGGCCACTGGGGGGACCCACATCAGTACAGCTTATTCGTGAAGGACTACACCCCATGGAGAAGTGACCCATGGGATAGCAGTTTTGTGAAGAACTGCTGCCCGAGGGATGGCCTCATGCTAGAGAGGTCCATCAACGACTGTCTCCCGTTGGGAGGGACCCCATGGAAGCAGGGGAAGGACTCCTCTCCCTGAGCAGTGGCAGAAACAACAACTGACCGCGACCCCCATTCCCTGTCCACTTCACCGCGGGGCAGGGGGAAGGGAGAACATGGAAGGAAGGAGGGATGGGGGGAAGGTGTTTGTATGACTCTCTTATTTCTCATTCTTTGGCTCTGATCCTGTTAGTAATAAATTTTAGTAATATCCCCATTTTGAGTCTGTTTTGCCAGTGAAGGTAATCAGTAAGCTTTTATCTCAACTCATGAAATCCCTTGCTGGTTTTTTTCTCTCCTCTGTCCAGTTGCAGAGAGGGAGAGAGTGGCTTTAGTGGGTACCTAGCATCCGTCCCACTTTTTCCCTCATTTGACTGAAAAATATAATTAATTTTAAAAGCCCTGTAGTCCCAAAATTCTGTTAGAGAAAAGAAATGGAGATGCTAAACTTTCTATATATTTATAGGTCTAATGATAGTGATTCATTGTCACATTTTCAGATCTGGAAATTGATTTAGGCAGCAGTTTCAATGAAAGATCCTCTGACATGATGATGGAGATCTCCAGTAAGACAGTTTTCTTTATCAGTGTCAAAGTAGGTTGGCCACTTGTGATCTTTTATGTGTGTGTGTATATATATAAATATAAAAAAATAAAATAATATATGTATAATATTATCTACATGACTAAGAATTTTATCAATTTCTGGTTCAGCAAGACAGAGTTCATCTGAAAACTTATTTTATTTAATAATGAGGTCTAAAACACACCTCCTTTAGTAAAGTAATGTCATAGGACACTTGAAACATTTTAAAAGAAACCATGTAGGCAGTTTTTATGAATTTATAATATCTTTAAGTTTAGACTGTAGTTGCTAAGCCCCATGTGGTGGGTTGACCTTGACTGGATGCCCATCAAGCTTCTCTATCACTCCACCTACTCAGCTAGACAAAAAGAAAAATACAAGTGGCTCGTTGGTCAAGATTAGGACAGGGAGGGATCACTCAGCAATTACTGTCATGGGCAAAACAGACTCAAGGACATTAATTTAATTTATTACTAATCAAAAGTCAGAGTAGGGTAATAAGAAATCAAACTAAATCTTAAAACACCTTCCTTGCATCCTCTCTTCTTCCTGGGCTCAACTTAACTCATGATTTCTCTACCTACTTCCTACCACAGAGGAAAAAGGGGGAACAGGGACTGGGGCTGTGGTCAGTCTCTGCTGTGTCTCTTCTGTGTCTCTCCCACAGAGGTAGTTCTCCACAAACTTCTCCAATGTGAGGGTTTCCCATGGGCTGTAGTTTTTCATTAACTGCTCCAGTGTGGATCTCTTCAATGGGGTGCAGTCCTTCAGGAACAGACTGCTTCAGCACGGATCTACTGTGGGGTCATGAGTCCTGCCAGTAAAACTGCTCCAGCATGCTCTCCAAGGACTCACAGTTCCTGCCAGGAGCATGCTCCGTCATGGGCTTCCCACAGGGTCATAATCTCCTTTGGGTGCATCTACTTGCCCCAGCATGGGATCCTTCATGGGCTGCAGGTGGATCTCTGCTACACCATGGACCTCCATGGGCTTTAGGGGGACAAGCTGTCCCTCCATGGCCTTCACCACAAGCTCCAGGGGAATCTCTGCACCACTTCCTGGAGGACCTCCTCCCCCTCCTTCTTGGCTGACCTTGATGTCTGCAAGGCCGTTTGTCTCTTGTATTCTCATCTTCACCTTCAGCTGAAGTTGTGCACAAGATTTTTTTCCTCTTCTTAAATACATTATAATGGAGGTGCTACTGCTAAGGCTGATTGGCTCAGTTTTGGCCAGCAGTTCTGTCGGACATAGATGAAATTTCTGGCATGTTCTAATAGTTTGATAGCCCCCTCTGCTATCAAAACCATACCACACTAACCCAATACACCACATACTTCAGAGAAGAATCTTTGTCTTCCATGTTTTTAAATAGACAATTAAATGCCCTTATTTTTCAAGGCAGCTGAACAGCAATGATGTAATATGATGTTCCTGGAAGCCTTGAATGTGAGCTTTCAGACTGTTACACAGCATTGGACCCCATTCAAAAGGCTGTATAAAGACTAAGTTTATTTCAACAACATAAGGTCTAAAAAGTTACATGTCTGATTAGCAGAGAAATATATTCAAACATTGAATTATGTACTTCCTTTCTATTTATATTGAATGAGATCTAAAATTCACAGCAGTCACCCTGGTAATATGTGATCAATCCCTAGGAAACAACTGTAAGTACATAATAAATGATTTGTGAGACCCCTCTCACATCAACTTCCACAGCTCAGCAAAGGATGCAGATTTTATTTATCTCAGACAGGGATTTAAGATTTAAAATTCCTTCAGGAGCTTGGGCACTTAAGTGATGCTTTTAGACATGAGAAAATGGATCACTCTTTCTCTTAAATACAATTCAGAATATACTCTTACACCATATTTTTAGGTCATACTCTGTCATGTTCATTTGCAATACTCTTAGCATTAGTTCAGTAAACTGTTTTGTGATGTTATATTCATTTTATCCTGAATTATTATTATGTTTTTATAGAATCATAGAATGGTTTGGATTGGAAGGGAACATTAAATGTCACCTAGTCCAACTTCCACTGCAATAAGCAGGAACATTTCAACTAGATTGAGTTGTTCAAAGCTCTGTCTGACCTGACCTTGAACGTTTCCATGTTTTTAATATCTTACATTGTATTTCTCCCTGCAGTTGCCTCATCTTTAGGTTAAATAAATTGCAAACAATGTGAAAGAAAGGAATAAGGTCTCCATTACTGGTCAGTTCAATTTTTCATTACATAAATAGTATTATTTTTTACTAGGGATAAAAATTAGCTCAAGATTTTCATAATTGCAAGGAAGAAATATAAATGAGAGCTGGAACATTTTCACACCATGACAAAGCTTATTGCATGTATTTGAGATATTCTAAGAATACTGAGATTTTATTAGGTTGTCTTACCATGTTGCACATTCCCAAAATGTAAGCATCTATTTCATTTCCCTGTAAAAATTTTAAATTTGACTAGTTTATAATGCAGACCATTGAGTTTCCATATATTTTTAAAATGGAAACTGGTTTAGGGAGCATGTCTTAGAATATATTGTGAAGCTACTCTGGGAATATAGAGTCTGGTCCTAATATCACAGATCAGTTAAAAACCTGCATACTCTTTAATGGCTCCCAAACTAAGGCAAACTTTGACATGTATCAATGGCAAACTTTCACATATATCAAGCTTCATTAACTCAAAAATTCCACTATAATAGTAAATTGCGTAATAAGGATATGGTAATTTCTCTCCACAATCTTATAATAGAATATTTAGTAATCAGGCACAAATATGATCTGTTGCTACAATTTGGGATGCTTAGTTGTCTTCTTAGTAGTACATAGACATTCATGAAGTCTACTGCTGGTCTGGATGCCAAAAAGAGATAAAGGAACTGATTTTATTCATTAACCAATCTATTCTTGCAGTAACAGAGGGAGCAAGAAAAGAGACAGTAAGCCAAAGTAAGCACTAGGGTGCTTAGGTACCCGATGAGAACATTTGCCAATGAGAACATTTATTTACATATAAAAAATTAAATACTAAACAATAAGTTTTGATAGTAATCAATTAACACAAATAGACACAAATTGTCTCTATGTTGTGTGTGATTGACCAAGCAGATGATCTGCTATTTAAAATGAAAGCTCTGGGGTCCATTCTGTACAAAAAGAAGAAAATAACAAAAAAGTCTTCGTATTTTATATTCTCTCTTGACAAGGTATTTGATACATAATTAGATTAGGTAATTTCTTGACTGCAAGAGTATCTATGGCTCTATTTCAATCCAGGCATTCTTGAGTTGCAAGGTTAGCTACTTCTGACAGCTGTATTTCAAAAAAAAGAGAATGACTCTGATGTTTTGATTAATGTAAGTATGGTCTTGTGGTAGGTTGAACATGGCTAGCAGTTAAGCATCCACACAGCCACATATCCTCTTTCTCTCAGGTCCTAACTCTGCTCAGCAAGACAGGGAAGAAAATATGAAGAGCAAGGGAACTCATGGATCAAAATGATGACAAGGAACCCATTCTCCAATTACTTTCATGGGTCAGAATGGATTTGACTTGGATAATTTAACTTAATTTAAAACATTTAATTACTAATTCAGATATCAGTAAACACCTTTTTTCACTTCTCTAGGCTTAACTTCATTCCAAGCACCCTCACCTTTCCCTGACAGCCTCTACTGTACTTGCAACCACTTCAGATTACAATCTGTCCCTTAAGTGAGGTGACAGGCAGTGCAGGAGGTTGGAAAACAGGGGTTTCCTTCTTCTATTCCTGGTTTCTTGCTCTCTTCTTCCCTTGCACCTTCCTTCCTTTTCATTTTCTCTGCTCCACCATGAGTCACCCAAGTGCTGCAGTCACTTTGGGGGAAATATGCTGTCCCATGGCACACCACCTAATACTCCAGCCTCTTGTTCATCGCTCTTGATATCTTATGCTCTTTCTTACATATGTTTTCACAGAACCACCAAAACACTTCCAGTTGGTTCTGAGCTGACTCAGCTATGACCTACAGTGGGTCTGTTGTGGACTGAAACCAGCTGTGTTCAGCACAGGGTAGCACATGGCCTCTTCTCCCAGAAGCCACCATGCAGCCAGTCTGGCTACCAAAATCTTGCCATAGGCACGAAGTACCAATTTATGGGAATCTTGTGTTAGTTAAATTATGTTCTTCACAATGAGATAAAATTCACAGAATCATTTAGGTTGCAAAAGACCTCCAAGATCCTCAAGTTCAACCTTTACAGACTTCCACCTTGAACTAGGCCTTAAGCACCAAGTGCCACATTCAGTCAACATCTAGAGGGTTGGTGTTGACCCATTCCCTGGCCAGCTCATTCCAAAGCTTGACAACCCTTTCCATGAAGAAATTCTTTCTGACATCCAACCTGAATCTCCCTTGGTGCAGATCATTTTCTCATGTCCTGATGCTAGTTTCCGGGGAGAGGAGACTGACTCCCACCCAGCTACAACCTCCTTTCAGGTAGTTGTAGAGAGAGGTAAAGTCTCCCTCAAGCCTCCTTTTCTTCAGGCTAAACAATCCCAGCTCCCTTGGCCACTCCTCATAAGACTTGCTTCTTACATGAGCTTCATTGCACATCTCTGGACATGCTCCATCACTTCCATGTCTTTCTTGCAGTGACAGGCCCAGAACTGGATGCAGCACTTGAGGTGCGACCTCACCACTGCCGAGAACAGAGGGAAAATCACTTGCTGTTCCTGGTCTCCCTGGCCACACTATTTCTTATACAAGCCATGATGCCGTTGGCCTTCTTGACCACCATGGCATACTGCTGGCTCATGTTCAGACAGCTGTTGACCCCAGACTTTTTGCATTGGGCTGTTTTCCAGCCATTCTTTCCCCAGCCTGTAGGGCTGCATAGGGGTTTTGTGACCAAAGTGCAGGACCTGGCCCTTTGCCTTTTTGAACCTCAAAATGCTTTTGCTTAGGTCAGTAAAACTTTATGGTTTATGTGTGATTATAATTTATAGGAGCACAGACAAAGAAGGTGAAAAAAAGGTAGGAGGGGAGTAAATATTATCTTTTAAGGTGGAAATCTAAGATCTTCATCATTTTTGAAAAGTCATAGTAGTCAGGCAAAGTCCCTGGTGACCAGAAAAAGAGAAACATAGCTCCCATTTTTATAAAGGGGAGCAAAGAAAGACCCAGGGAAATACAACCCAGTGAACTTCACCTTTGTGCCGGAGAAGGTCATGAGCACATCTTCCTAGAAGGCATGCTAAGGCATATAAAAGACAATGGGCTGATTCAAGTCAGCATCACAGCTTTACTACAGGGAAGTTGTGCCTGGTCAATCAGGTGGCCTTCTATGATGGATTGACAGCAATGATTGACAAAGGAAGACTGACAGATGTCATCTATCTAAAATTCTGTAAGGCCTCCAATACAGTCTCACATGACATCCTTATATGCAAATTCGAGAGACATGGATCTGATGGATGGACTATTCAGTGAATAAGGAATTGGCTAGATGGATGCAGCCAGAGATTTGTGGTCAGTGGTTCTATGTCCAGATGGAGGTTGATGATGAGAGGTGTCCCTTAGGACTCTGTCTCGGGACTGATGCTCTTTAATATCTTCATCAACAGACAGCAAGATCAAATGCATTGTCAGCAAGTGTGCAGATGACACAAAGCTGAGTGGTGCAGTTGCTACCCCAGAAGGAAGAAATGGACCTGGACAAACTTCAAATGCAGGCCCACAGGAACCTCATGAAGTTCAACAAGTCCGAATGAAAGGTGCTGCACCTGGGTCAGGGCAATTCCAGATATGAGTACAGGCTGGGAGAAGAAGTCACCGGGACCAACCCTGTAGAGAAGGTCTTGGGGGTTCTCATGGATGAAAAGCTTGGTATGAGTCAACAGCGTGCACTCACAGCCCAGAAGGTCAACCACATCCTGGGTGCAACAAAAGAGGTGTGGTCAGCAGGTTGAAGGAGGTGATTCTCCCCCTCAACTCTGCCCTGGAGTACTGCATCCAGGTCTGGGGGCTTCAGCACAAGAAAGACATGGACCTGTTTGAATGAGTCCAGAGGAGGGCCGTGATCAGAAGGGTGGAGCATCTCTCATATGAAGACATGCTGAGAGAGTTGGGGCTGTTCAGGTTGGAGAGGAAAAAGGTTTAGGGAGACCTCATTGTAGCCTTCCAGTACCTTAAAGGGACTTAAAAAAAGGAGGGAGAGGAACTTTTCATTGCACAGGTAATGACAGGACAAGGGACAAATGTTTTAAACTGAAAGATGGCAGGTTTAGACTAGCTGTTAGGTGATGAAGCATTGGAAGTTGCCCAGGGAGGTGGTGGATGACCCATTCAAATGCCAGGTTGGATGGGGCTCTGAGCAACCTGGTCCACTGAGTGATATCCCTGCCCATGGCAGTTTTGTTGGAATTAGATGATCTTTAGGGTCTCTTCGAACCCTAACCATTCCATGATTGTATGATCCACCAGTACAAAGACAGAAATACATGAGATAACTATTCTATAGCACTTTGCATCCATCTGTCCTAGAGAGTTTAATAAATGTCAATATGATAAATACTTCTCACTAATAAGAACATAAAGACACAAAAGAAAGGAAACAAGAAATAGTAATTGCTGTGATAAACCCAGATGTTGAACTCCCATCCTAGAAAACAAACCAGTTTAGTCACATAACTATCAGCAGTGAATAAAAAGAAGCAGTTATGCTGAACAATTTTAATGCATGTTTTACAATGAAATGAATCATGTCCTAGACTCCATTGAGTATATCAACCAGATTTTATTGACTATGAAGTAAGACCTGCATAAAAAGCTTGGCTAAACACATCTTAATTCTATACTTAGTGAGACAAATCCCACCTAAACACTTTAAAATCATTATGCAATACATTAAATACTTTTTAGCTTTATTCCCCTTCTTTAAAAAAATAAATGAAAGTCGCTGGAAACTTCTCTTGTTTTCTTGAAAGCTTTATATTGTTGTATCTCCTAGGGGACTTTTGATGTATTTTTAGTTAAGGGTTGTGATTTGGGTTTTTTTTTCATTTTCAACAGAAAATTAATAACCCAAGAAAACATAGACAAAGCAAAAAAGTATAGCAAGTCAATTTCTGATCTTTCAGTAGTAAGTTGGTATATTTTTCACTGCAGCTGCTTATGAAATTATTTTATCTTGCTAGATAGTTATAACAACAAATTAATTTTATTATTACTCCTGCTTACTCCTCTTTCTATATGTTTTGTTCCCCTTATGTATTTCCATATATGCAAATATCAGCCTATAATTTCTCTATGCACCCTGAAACTAATATCCTGTAATGGAATGCTAATTTAATTGAACTTACTTCGAAGTGGATGTTGAGCTGTCATTTTAACGAAAGTTTCAATAAATCTTGTCTGAATCCTATGCAGTTCCTTAAAGAATAATCTTTGCAAGCTCAGAAACCTCTTCATTAATTTATTTTAATAGGTTTAGACTTCACAAGAGAACTCTTTGTAGCGAACACTTGTTCAAATGTAAGTTTTCATTATAGGGAAAAAAATACACCTCGAATATTATGTTCTTTAGTTTGGTGTTTCCAAGGATATGAGAGTTATTAATTAATTAATTAATTAATTGAGTGCATCTGGCACTGAGGTAGGTGACTAAATAGAAAGTTTGTATTTCAGAACTAATTACTATATATGTTATTTTTAACTAGGCCTCTACAAACCACTTATTAAAAAAACCCAACCAATCAACCAATGAAACACAATCCCACAAATGGTAGTCCCATATTGTATGTTGACAGAAGCATGATTTCTTTAATGAAATTCACATTTCCAACAGTGAGATACAATCTTCCCTCTAGGAAGATTTTTCCTGATGCTGCTCCATAACAGTCAAGATCCCCTGTCCTGGTGTAGTTTTCTTGGACTTTTTGACCAGCTTTATCATTAAAATATAACTGACTGACAGTGCCAACTATTCATGAGTCTTGCAAAGGTCAACAAGATGCATCTGGAATACATATTTGCAATTGAACTTTTCCTTGAAAGGTGACTTAAAATAATGGAACTGTAAATAAGGGGGTGCAACAGAATATGAATGAGAAAGAAACTTTGAAAGACTTCTGAGAAAGTTCTTTAGTAGGAGAAGAAAATTACTTATACCTAAGGCAATTATACAAGAACTAATTTCCTAATTTTTCAGACTAAATCAAGCCTCTGAACCATGGTGTTTATCTTTCCAACTTTTCTGGCATAGCAACCATGAAATGTCTCTCCTGTACAATACCTTTAATTATAAGATTTTTCATGTTCAGCATTACTGCCTAAAATAACCAAAACTGTGAGAATGACTTTGTTCCCAAACAATAAGACATTCTCAGACTATATAGACTTCATAAGTGAAAGGCTACCATGCTGAAGTTGAAAATTTACAACTTAAAGAACAGTATCTTGCACAGCACCCAGAGGAGAGGATGATCTGAAAGAGATACTGGTAGATTACAGACAAATCCAGAATAAAGAGCTGTCTCTGTACTTACAGCGATCCTCTAGCAACTCAATGAGCATGAAATGAAATTAATAAATTTATGCAGTTGTTTTGGTTTGTGCCCAAAGAAATACAGTAGGGATGAGTTGGAAGCAGACTCCTGAGAAAGACTGAGTAAAAGAAAGGATGAAATAAAAAACAAGCCAGAAAAGAGCGTTAGTATCACTATCACATAGAAGCTACCATTTTCTGGGCTTCAAAATTACAGTTATGCAAAAAGGCAACTTTCAGACTCACTGGCACAGAATCTTGAGTGTCAAGCCAAGGTGAATGGGACTTCTAATACCTCCTACGAAAACTGAATAGCAAGTTGTTTATCCTCAGTTCATCTGCAACATGAGTCAGCCCTGACAGGACTGGAATCTGTGATCAAAGGGGGCACATAAACCAAAGTTATTAGTGACATAACTGAAGCAAGTACAAGCAAATCAAAGTATTTCCCCAAGGAGTTTGCTGAAAAAAATACAGAATATAAACTGAAGCTTTCCAGCTTCAAATATTTCAAAACCCCCAGACAGACTATTATGTGTGTAAAAGATTTATCTTGTGAACATTAGAATGTTGATGGTTTGACTGGTAATATTTTCATTGATTATTATTGAATGAAAAACAAATGAGTACTTTAGTTCTACAAGCAGTACATTATATTCTATCATGTTATTAATATGTATTATTTTATTATATTTATTGTGTGTATTATATTAATTATAATGTATATGTTCATTATATATACATATGTATATATATACATTAATGTGTATATTAATTATAATGTTATGTACATTCCATTACATTTACTATATTTGTTATAGTCATTATATTATTTGACACCATATGTCTTTGGATGTGTGGATCTCTTACGTTATCTGTGGACTAATATACACAAAAGATTTTGCTCTTGCCTGTTGCAAACTATTCTTGAAATACCAAATATTTATAGTCTTTCAATGCTTCAACCACCAAAGACTATATTTAATTTTTTCAAAGTTCTTATTAAATGTCTGCAATTAAATTCAAATCTACTCAAACGTGCTTCAGGGGAGGACAGATTTGAATGACTTGAATGGAATATGGATTTCATATGTTTATATACTTCTCATTAGCACACTAAATATTGACTAGCTTACACTAACATAAAGAGCTAAACTTTTCTAGAATACAGCTGACAGTTACATGTGACTGCAAATTAGAAGTTTTCAGTTGTGTCTAAACTGCAGTGAAAATACAAGCTATATCCCATGGACCCAGTGACTTCACTTTTCAGATAATTACTCTCTTGTCAGACTTTGCCCTTCTTTCCAGTAATTCTACCTTATTGTTACTTTTTTGTATATTTTTAAAAATAAATTTTTAAAATTATAATTCAGCCAAATAAAATATTGATCAATATTACCTAAAGTAAAATTACTGTGAATTCTGCAATATATTTCTGTCTCTTTATATATGCAAGTAATTTTTGTTTTAACTAGATAAAATTCTGAAACTACTTGGTTTGTATCCTTGAAAGTTTTTAGCAGGTCCACGATTATTTTTCTCTTCTAATTATTTTTATTCAACATAATGAATTATTAGCCATTTTTCTTGACTACTTCTCTTTTCTAGATTGTTTCTAACTGGTGCATGACTTTCTAGACTAATATCAGACAAAATAACAAGGTAAAGCTTACCAATACTGGGCATGTTAGCCAGTTATTTCAATATCTTACAGATTATGTTATTCATAGATCACAATATGATATTAGGAAGGGTTCTTTTGCAACAGCATGATTTTTTCCATGTGTGTTCGACTTGTGATATATAATAGCCCCACTAGATTTTGTTATAATATATTGCATTTGTTTCTATCTAATATCATTCTATGTTTTTCAGACTAAATCACCAGAATTTTCCCAAATTTAGATCTGCAGAGTTGTCACACACCCATATATATTTATGTAATCTCTTCTACCACTGAATTAATGGATCCATGCAAAATTCATCATAAGAACAACCACATTAGTCTTCAGTTAACTCACAGAATGTATGAGAGTGGACGGGAATTCCAGAAACATCTGATTCAACAACCTGCTCAAGCAGGAACACCTACAGCTGACTGCCTAGGATAATGATTTTTAATATCTTCAAGGAGAGAGACTCCCAACCTCTCTGAGCAACCTGTGCCAATGCTCATTCACCCTTATGGTTAAAAAGTGTTTGTTGACATTTGGAGGAAGCCTCCTGTGTTTCATTTTGTGCCTGTTGTGTCCATTGCTTCTGGTCCTGTCACTGGGCACTGCTGAAAAGAGCCTGGCTCTTTCCTCTTTCCACACTCCCTTCAAGTATTTATGTATATTAATAAGATTTCGCATGAGGGTTCTCTTCTCCAGGCTAAACAGTCCCAGCTCTCTCACCTTTCCACATGAGAGATCTATTATCTTAAAAATTTTTGTGGTACTTTGTTGGATTCCTTCTAGTATGTCCATGTCCTTCTTGTACTGGGAGCCCAGAACTGTACACAGCAGTCCAGGCATGGCCTCACTATTGTTCAACAGAGGGGAAGGATCACCTCCCTCAACCCGTTGGAAATACTTTGCTTCATACCATCCAGGACACCACTGGCCTTCCTTGCTGCAAGGACACACTGTTCATGTTCAGCTTGATATCCACCAGGACTCCAAGGTCCTTTTCTGCCAAGCTATTTGTTAGCTGGGTGGCCCCCAGCATATATTGCTGTATGGTGTTGTTCCTAGAGAAGACTTTATACTTCTCTTTATTGAATGCAATGAGATTCACTTCAGCCCATTTCTCCAGTCTGTTGAGATCTCTCTGGATGGCAGAATGATCCTCTGGCATATCAGTGACTCCACCCACTCTGTCATTAACAGACTTATTGAGAGTACACTTTGCCCCGTAATCCAGATCATTAAGATATTGAATAACACCAGACCGATTGTTCATTGCTGGGGAACACAGCTGGTACTTGCCTCCAACTAGATTTTGTTCCACTGATCACCATGCTCTGGGCTAATCTTTTCAAGTTTTCAGTCCAGCTCACAATTTGTTCATTCAGCCCATATTTCAAAAGCTTCTCTACAGGGATCTTGTGAAAGACAATGTCAAAGGGCTTACTGCAGGCCAGGTAGACAATAACCAGTACTCTGTCCTCATATATCAAGCCAGTCATTTCAGCACAGGAAGTGAGCACATTGGTTAAGCATGACTCACCCTTCGTGAATCTATGCTGACTGCTCCTGATGATTTTCTTTCTCTTAATGTGCCTGGTTTCCAGGATTAGTGGCTTCATTACCCTCCCAGGCATTGAGGGGAGGCTGACCAGCCTGGAATAACAATAATAGATTCTTGAAAAAAGAACAAAATTAAGGGCAAATATACAATTTTACTGTCCTAGAATCTTGTCGCAGGTTTAAACCACTGGTAACTCAGGAATTTCTGCAGTGGATTTTTTCCTGCGCTTTTTGAACCTGTGTAACCATCACAGAATTCCTAGTACATTCCTTTTATTTTTTGACAATTTTGACAATGAGCCATTACAATTTATTCAGTGGTAGCATTTGGCCAAGAATCTGCACACACATAAAATATTTAATCTAGACTTTTGAGAGAAGACATTTTTCAGAAGATATTACTTTCTTCCTTTGCTTCTGTGAAGACTGGAAGGAAAAGAATAGCATCATTTCTATTTAGGGTTCTGGGTTTCCTATCCACAAGGAATATCAACCTCTTGGTAATGAAAATGAGATCAAGTCAAGATGGCTTGTTTGCACCATGTCCATGTGGACTATTACTCATCTGCTTTTTCTTGTAAGTGCTTACAACTAATTACGGATTTTAAGCTTCTTTGTATAGGTCTTCAAGACCAACCTGATCTAATGGGTGGCATCCCTGCCCATGGTGGGAGGAGTTGGAACTGGATGATCTTTCAGGTCCCTTACAACCCAAAATTTCCTATTATTCTGTGATTAATTAGATGAATTACGCAGGAGTGTGGTATCAAAAACTATTTTCAATTACTATTTAGGTTTTCCCTTGTGCTCCTAACTCATCTCTAGGTAAATGCAGGGAGACATTAGTAATGGAAAAGTAAGGTTTTGATCGGTAATATATAAGAACAAGAATGCATTAATTCCAATATTTCTATCATATCTGTGATTTTAAAAATGGTAAATCCTAGTTAGAGCAACTAAAAAGCCTCACATGCTTGCTCATAACTGTTCAAAACCCCAGTTGTTCCCTTGTATATCTTTCACATGCTTGTCATTATGTGATGAAGAAAAGGCACAAATATGAGAAGGCTAGAATTTTAAGAATAGAACTGAATGCAGAACAGAAAGGCAAAGATAAGAAACCTAGGCAGAAATTATGTTTACTGGGGTTCAGAAAAATTAAAAAGGCCCCAACAACCCTCAAACTATTACCTTCCTGGGGGTAATTCATCAGACCTTTCTAAATATCTGGTAAGTAAGTTTGTTTAATAACTCGTTCTAAGAAAATTATTGAAGGGCAAGTAAAACAAATGGTGTCTTTCCTATGCTTCATAGAAACTTATCACTTGTTGCATAGACATATTGCATTCCATTTACTTCATAAGTAAACTTTGAATTTTATCAGAAATCCTGCATAATTTTTCATCTCTAAAACCACTGATATATGTGGAATGCTTCTGGGTTTGCAGACAGGCGTGGAAGGAAAATGAAACAATTTGTGAGCACATTGCTGAATTAACAAAATTCACTGAGAAATATAATTTCAAAAAGAGCTTATATGTTATCCTGGACATGAAGTGTATTCCATAAAAGTAAGCAAAAATAAGTATGAACTATGATGGATTGGACCTCGAATTAGACCCAAAACATCACACAACAGGAAAGCAATAGTAATGGTGATCAATTATTTCAGTTTTGCATCACCTGTAAAATATAAAAAATGGTGGATCAACTAGGAAATAGGATTTGAACAAGGTGTGCTTTTGTAGGGAAACAGAGTTGCAGCATATATACACATGGTTCATTTACCGAGGGATTTCTGAATAACCTTGCAACTGACAACACACAGTCCACTGAAACGTTATAGCAGCTCTCAAGCTGTTTAATTTAGGGTATGATAAATGGCAAGCTGTTTGAATTTCTTTACTAGAAGGGATGAGGTTCAAAATCAAGCTGAATATCTGCCTGCTCTCCGTAATTTCACAGTAGGGTTATCAGAGACTGTTCACTCTGGACTAATTGAAGAAAAGCTCAGTGCTGTTGGAAATAGGTATCTGTGAAGTAATGTTTCATTTCAACCAGGAAGAAAAAATGTTCAGTGTCTTAGACTTGAAATAATTACAGTAACCCCTCTACAGAAAGGAGTAATATATGAGAATACACTGTTAAATGTGATATGTGATAACTTATCCCTCTGAAGCTTAATGCATTCACATAACAGAAACTATATGAAAGACATTTGAGAACTGTGACATCATTCCTTACCAACATAGCAAAATAAAGTCATGGCTCACAGTAAACAAACACTTTTACAGACTTGGGAATGACAAACAGTTCTGCATATTTTTTTTCAGAACATCATTATCAATATTGCATCATTATCAATTACAAAAGCCTAGAACATACACAGTCAACCCATATCTTTAGTCAGTTAATATCAAGAAATCTGAAAGCATACCTCTGAAGAGAGCATATGGAAAAGAAGTATGGATTCACCATCTACTGCAATAAAGGGAGATTGCACATCCTAGGCTGTGTGTTTCTAAACCAGATTGATATGACATTTTTCAATCTTAGAAGTAAAACCATTTTGAAGGGTTGGAAGAATTCTCTTTCCACCTTTATTAAAACATCTGTTTAGAAGTTTCAATGCCTATTTTCACACAGTGATTGAACTTTAACCCATCAAGAACCGGCAGTTTGAATAACACTTATAATCACAATCTAAAGCAGATTTTATGTTTAGTACCTTTTTGTTATAAGTGGATAACTTTCAGATACTTTCACTCTCTTTACTTAGATGAGGCTATGTACAGCTATCAAGATGAAAGAATGGGTGATATTTTATGCTATTTCCAGATCTGAAATGCTAACCAAACGAATAGAAAGGCATTTTCACAGGAATATGGTTGGTTCCAAGCACTAAACAAATACACCAAGTAGCACAAAATAATAGTGGTCTATTAGTTGTCTCCATTCTTCATACTTTTGTAATCTTTGTATAAAGCAGAACATGATAATTTAGCTGTCTAATCTTTTTAATCCTTGATCCTAATTGCAACACACCCCAAGAATTGAAGAAAGAGTTTCTACCAGAACTAACAATTATGACATAAAGGAAGTGCAATATTTCAGGGAAATGCTAATCTGCTCAATTAGGGAAGGTCATACTGTATTGCTGCACCTGCTGAAAGGAACAGTAACACAAAAAATGTTTCAGTCTCAGAAATCAGATGGCTTCATTGCTTAAACTTGGCCAAGAAATGATAAAAACTGACTGCCAAGGGCAGTAGCAATCGCAGGTGCACATCTGGGTCTTACTCAAATCTCAATTACATCTGTGTAAATTAAAAATAACTTGATCAAGGCCATAACACTTAGAGCAATTTAAAACCAATGTAAGGTTAGAATTAGGCCAGTCATTTAAAATAATATTAAAATGTATTTAGAAAGAGCATATTTTGAATAGATTTTTTTTCTACTCCTCTTGACTGCTTTTCTAAATCCCAAAGATATATTTGTGTAATATTTATTAAATGCTAAGTCATGCTATAGTATAGATGAAATGTTTTTTTTTAAGCTCGCCAATTCTAAGACAGCTGGAAGACAACATATGCTTGCTTGCTCCTTTAAAACAGATTTTAGTATTTTGTGGCTCAAAATTATAGAAATAGTAATTTCAATTCTACATGAGACATGCTAGAGGGCAGGTATAGAAAATTACCCAGGCCAAAAATAAATGAATAATTTCATTTCACCTGAAAACATATGTTTACATTCCACCTATGCTTTGACCCCTCACTTGAATGCTACTCAGTCAGTCCAAAAAACTGCCCTTAATGAGTAACACAGGTTGGCAAGTCTGCACCACTTCTCAGCTCAATATAGCCATACCAGCTTCTAAAATATGTGGGAGAAATGATGCAGTGGTCTTACCCTGCTGTTTGGAAAACAGTTATTTTTTATAATTATAACTACATTGACTAAGCCTTCTGGTAACTGAAGACTTTTCACTTGTACTAAAAACTCTCTGCATACCTTCAGGGAGTACATCAACCACCCTTGTAGTTATCTCCAAATATTTTTGCATTCTTTCAGGTGATCAGTCTTTCAACATGTGCACATAGACTATATTCTAATGCAAAACAATTTATTTCTTATCTTTCACTGCTTTGCTCACCCTAAATCAGCCAAAAAATCCATTAGTTTATTATTGAAGCATGACTACAGTAGCAGTTACAGTACAGTTGAATCTGAATTGTAGTAAGATACCTTACAAAGGTTATGTCTCATGCCTCACACTGAGGATTACGAGAGTAGAGAATCTTTCTATGCATAACACTTCTTAAATTATTCTGGCCATTGTTTAATATTTTAGAAATAGAGGAAGAGTTACATCTTTTAAAAGCATACAGTTAGTGCCCAGTTCCAGGAAGACAAATTCTGTTTTTCTAATGTGAATTAAAGAGCAGCCATGTGGCTTCCATTCAGGCTTCACCAATTGATTTTTATCTTCTGTGAGGTTAAACTGCTTGCTATAATTAATGCTGCCCCCAGGTAGCTGTAACTTTACAAATAATATTCTGCACGTGATAATAGGTCTCACTGGCCATGACAGCAGCATGGGGTTATATTAATAGAGATTAAATGGTCTTGGAAAAAAATTCAGTATAAAATTTATGTCTCCAGCTCTTTTCTTTTACAAGTCTGAAGTAGAAATAGTAAAAAAAAGAAATACCCTACCAAATCCAGATAATGTTTGTCATCTTCCAGTTGACTTAAATTCCCAAAGTGCAATTTATACCTATTCTTGTCTTTATTTTATATGGAACAGGTTTCATCTTTCAAGTGTTGTAAATCCATAATAAGGTTTTTGAATGCAGTATTTAAAGTGCCTGCTGGAGTACACGGTATTTAAATTTCTGCTCACACAGCTGAAACACTTGTTTGACTCTCTTCCTGGTTTCAACAGTATGCACTTCAATATTCTTTCCAGTCCATCTCATCTTATATCAGACACAGCCATATAAAACTAATGATATTAACATTCAGTTTGGTCTTTTTACTCCATCTGAAAGCACAAAGATGAGGTAAAGTACCTTGTTTTCATCCCAGATGCAATGAAAATTGAAGAGCTGGTGGATGCGTATACAGAGTTTTCAAATAGTTGTAGAATTATTCCAAGGTCAAAAAGAAGAACGTAATACATACTCAGTATATCTAATATCTACTTAGACACCAAAAATTACTATGAGAGACTGTCACTATTGAAAGCTGTAATTTAAACCATGCCCAAATTTTAGAGACAGCTAGTCGACTCTGTCAGAACACAAAAAGCCCAAAAGTATACTCGCATGAGTGTGATTTGCAGTCAATGGGCCCATGCCCTGGAGCAAAACTGGGAAAGAAACTGACTGTATGGACACACTAATTTTTTAATCCTTTGTCTTCATGCCATAACCACTAGCTTGGAATTTAAGACATTTAAGATACCAATATAAACAAGTCAGTGACCAATTTACAATGAGATATCTAGTGGATCTCAAGAAGAATCAGTTGCTTAGGCTAACTGATGAGAAAACTGGTAACTCTTCTGAAGGCTGAATGGCTGAAGAATCATCTCTCCCAGGAACTGGGGGCAATCCCACATCTTCTCAAAGTACAAGATGCAGATAACATCTCTTATTTTCACTAACAGAAATATACAGAACTTTAAATGTTTTTCTAGATAAAAGTGTGAATATAACATAATATTCATAAATATTTCTCCAGTTGGAACATGAAAGAGAAAATACATGTTACTGAAGGATTCAGAAACAAGACACCTATGACAAAATCACCTCCACAGTATAGACTACAGACCAAGATAAGACTGCATATCTCATTTCCAGTCCTCAATATAATGTCTACATAACCTCATTTCTCACCCTTACAGTGTTATCTGTTATTTTCTCCAGTGTGTTGAAAAAACATCATAATCTAACCTACTACTGCTAAATCAATTCTGCAAAAATTAGCAGCTGCGCTTCTTATTAAATAGTTATTTTCTATGTAAGTTGGATTTTGCCCTGTTGATAATCACCCACACCCACAAAAAGTGGGACATTTAACCATAGCAGTCATGTAGGCATCATTTTAGTAATGACTCATGCCATTGCTCTGGTGTTCTGACCTCACTGTGCCTCCCTAGATCAAGTTTGGCATTATGAGACTGATATCTTAAACACTAACAGCCCTCTTGAGACCAGTTGAGGCAGCTTGAGATGATCTCAGAATATTAAACATCCACATCTTGAATAGCCTCTGATTCATGAGGAGAGTACTTCCAACAGTCAAGCACTCTCCTCCAAAGTGAGCTCTAAGTCTCAGAGGTGGTTAAAAAGCGAAGAAGGCAGGTAAAAGCCAGAAAAGTTGAGATTGCTTTGTGTGATACTTGGCCTGGTTAATGTTAGTGAATATGCTATTGGTCAATAGAGCATTTGCTCACAAATTCACAGTGCCCTGATTTTGTATCCTTCCCGTGAGGCTAAGATTGCTTTGTTAGTTCGCCTTTACAAAAGAAGGGGAAAAAAGGGAAAGAGAAGGAGAAGGAAAAGGAATAAAAGAAAGAAAGAAAAAAAAAAAGAAAGAAAAAGGTGCCATTCAGGGAACACACAGTTTATTCATGACATTGGTAGAGAGAAAGAAAATATGAGTTTTTCAACCTTTCTTTTATGTAGCTTGAGGCCTCGACCAAAATGAAAGTTGCAGTATATCTGCCCTTTTACTAATAATGAAGACATTACAACTGAAACACTGAGGTTAAAGCAGGATAAAATCAAGAAGTTTTGAGGTTTGTTAGACAAATAAAAAGGTACAAAATAAATAGCAGAAGGTTGAAAAACATTTTGTCCCAGAACCAGATGTTCAACAGTTTTGCAAATTTTCTGCTAAATGAAATTAAAATTCTTGAGTACTCTGCTGTAGAACAATTCTAGCTCATGGTCTTTAAAGTGCCAAGAGTTTTGTACAGCCCTTTTTCATTTGTTATCTCACTAAAACTTTAAATTATGTTATAACAATAATAAAATAAAGCTTAGTTTTAAGTGCTCCTATGTAAGTGGATGCCTGAAAGGATTATTATAGGTATTGAAGGCAGTGACCTCTTGGCCATATGTTTGAATCTAATTTAACTGTTACAATCCAATGAATATTTAATGGAATAAATAAAATTACATGTGTATTGTTATTTTTGATTAATGATCTAAGCCTGATTCTCCTTGATTCTTGAAAAAAGTTATATTTCCATAATATTATTTAAATGCAAATACATTTCAAAAGATAGGTCTATTACATTCTTAATTTAAAAGTTTAGAAGACATGAAGGCAAAGAGAGTGTGATACATTAAAGGGACTTATGCGTCTTATTTCCTTTATATACCACTGTTTTGTAAACAAGTTCTGTGAGTGCTCTACAACAGAGTAGTAAAGTTGTAATCATGAACTCCTGCTTCTCCTCAAATATGCAGAAAAAAGAGCTCCTTATTCTCTTTTCACACCTACTCAGGCAGCTGAAAACATACCTGAAATTAAACCCAGTGAATATGCTTATCATGTTATCATGTAGGCCATAAATAATTGATGGTGCAATCTTGAAGAGGTTGTCTTTTGAGGATCAAATATTACAGCTACTAAATCACTGTCCTTTCTGAACTGTATTGTTGCTTAGATGAGAGTGAGTAGATAAGCATTTCATCTATCTATTTGTGGCTTTCATTGTGACAGTTAACAGACACCCTCAAAGCACAGTAATTATTGACCTGATCCTTCTTAGTATGAAATTTCAATACCATTGACTGAGGTAATGAATCAAATCATATATATAAGGCTCAAAAATGTGTTTCTGCAACCTGGCTGGTGCTCCAACAGATGTCTGTGTAACAAAACAAAGTCAATGAATGTGATTCTCAGAAATCTGAGTAGATCAAAGTTTTCCAGATGATTCAAATTTGCTGAATCCCAAGGTCACTCCATGGCACCTCTTTGGTATTTTACTTATGTAAACAGAAGAGATTTGGGAATTTGCTCATATTGGTCACAGTTCTACTGTACTCAGCCATATAAACTTTTGTGTTTAAATTGTAACACACAAAGAATGCTCATAATTAAGCAGCAATTTCATCTTAGCTACTGTCATTGTGTGAAATTTTAATCTAGACACAAATATCTATTAGAGTCAGACACTTTTCATTCTGAATCATTATGTTTAAATAAAGAGGTTTCTCTCTCTGTTAAATAAAGAGGTTGGTCATTTTGGAGAAAAGAAATTAATATACATATATTTCTGGACAATCAGCTACTGCAGAAAAAGTGCTTAAAAAATGAAAATGTTTATTTTTAAAATGGCACTTATATGACTACAAGAAAAAGTATATTTAATTAAATTCTGTTATTAGCTATTATGATACAGTATTTTCATATACTAAAATGTTCTGTTTCCTTCAAATGAGGGAAGTTTTAGCTACTTTTTTGACTTACCAAACTGGGAATCCAGTTTGGCTATTTCTTTTTAGGCGATATATCATCAAATAGTCCCACTGAAGGGATTTTCTGACAAGAATTCCAGCAAAGAGGTGTTAGAAAGAGATTTTGTTGTTCTTAATCAAATGTAAACTCACCTATACAGAAGGTAGTTGTTTTGACTTTTTAAATATAAAGCAGAAAGACTGTAAGGGCTGTTATTTGAAATATATAGATAGCTCCTGCAACTAGAATAAGCAGCCCATGACATTTAAAAATTCAAAAATCTGAATTCTTCCCTTTAATTTTTCACTGATTTTTCACTTTCTTTTACAACCAAACAAAAAAACAATAAAAACACCCTTGAAACCCAGCAGTGCTTTAATAACTTTCCTTTAAAAATATATTTTTTTTTTTAAATTTTACATACAGTAATGTGAACAAATTGAGAGATATTGCCGTTATAACACCTTCTGTTACTTTTTCACTTATATCTCCTCACATTTTTTCTCTCTGTATTATTGAAAAAAAGGGAGAGGACTTAATAAAAGGAGGAAGGAGCTCACCTTTTTGGAGTCTCTGCCCCAGCATTTGTCTTTAAACCAAGACAGGTATGTAAAGCAGGAATCAGATATTTCAATCCTTCTTTGAGAAACACGCAAGACATGGTAAGATTTTTTAAAATTTCTTTTGTTTTCCTAGGCAATTTGACTCCAACAAAGTTATTAATGAATTTCCAATATAATGCAGGGTTTTTTTACCATTGCACCTTTAGTTACAACAAAAACTCTGACAAGGCTCAGTATGTCTTTGTTTTTGTCAGTCAGGAGAACACAGTTGATCACTCATCGCCTGCATGCAACTTACTTCTTACTTCCATGCAGTTGTTTAAGCACTGACATAAAACAACTTTGCTAAGCTTTCTTAAGCATTCTGGATCTCCTCGTTTCACATGAAGAAATTATTTACAGTCGTGAATTTTTATAATTCAAGACTGTTTGAATCCCAAATATGTTTAAAAATAAACCTTTGTAAACTTCATAATCACATTTGTTTAGCCTCAAAAATGGTGAAATATGTTTTTCATAAATCACTAAACGTGAAGTCTGTCAGCAGACTGCTTCACTTAGTATATGAGCTTTGGTTGTCAGTACCCAAGACGAGCCTCTACAGAAGAGAAAATATCATCCAACTGTGTTAGACCAGTTATGATTTCTCACAACCACCTTTTAAGGCTACAGTACTAACCAGTAATCCACAGCATTTAAATTTTTTAAAAAATTTCTTTTTTAAAGCATGTTGTTAAAAAAGCCCCTGGCTGCTGTTACATAATACCATTGTTAATGATCTGACTGATGTTTGATTGTCAAAAAATGCAAATGATCAAAAGATCTCCAGGTCTCTTTTTCCTGCTGGATGATGTTTTCTAGAGTTCGAATCATTCTCCTCAAGACTTTCTTCAGTTGAGACCAATCTTTCTTGAAAATCTCTTTTTCTACTGAGACTTTACTTAGGTCAGGAGTTGCAGGATATTTACATAATGATGGTGATGATGTGGTTGAGTGTTTATGAGTAAGAATCAGGGGGAAGGCCCGGAAGGCAGATATCATGGTTGGAGCCTGTTATAGATCCAACCACAATGAAGAGGCAGACAAAACATTCTATAAGCATCTGGGAGAAGTCTCACTATTTCTTCTTCTCATCGGGGAGTTAAACTTACTTGGCAGGAACAGTTGGAGGGTCAGGGGTGGCAGCAAACAGCAGATAGCTAGGATTTGATAGCAGCAGACACCTGCATGGCGCCGGAATGAGGCTGCGGAGCTAGTACAGGCAGTTGGAGCAGGACTGCAGACCCTCGAGATGACTGGAGAAGCTCCCATAATGCAAGGAGATCCAAACCATCAGTGATCTGCTGATGATTTCTGCCTAGAATAATACCTTGACTTGCTCCTAACGAACAAATTCTATTTTTTTCAGGAAATAAAACATATAAAGGTGATCTGAAAAAAACAAACAAACAAGAAACCCACCACCAACAAAAAATATGCAACCATTTACCTGAAATTTGAAACAAAGATTAGAAATTAATTTTTGAAATGGAGCCTAAGTTTATATTTCTGTGCCTGTAACCAAAAATCATGAAAAAAAAAATACAAGCACTGTTCAAGAAGTTTTCTAGACATTTCGGAAAGATTAGGTTGTTAGGCATTTTTTAAAAAATAGTTAAATACTACTCTTGAAATTGGATCTAGAAGTCCAGAATCTGTCTGATCTGTATATTTATGGTGAAAATCTATACATCTGTAGTGAAAAATATTTGTCAACAAAATTAGAAATTCAGGAATGAATCACAGAAATGGTCAGTAAGCAGCTTACAGCCAATTTGAGCTACCAATTTCCCTCTAGAATTAAAGTTTTTCATACCTGATACTAAGAACAGATTTATCTTCTTTATATGAACACACTAGAACATAGTTGTTTAAATAATCCACGGCATTTAGAAACAGATATCATGAAACAATGTTTCTTTAACAGTCCTGGATTACTATGAGTAAGTTAGGTGTGACTGCAATGCAATCAAAGAAGTCAGATGTATTGTAAAAAATTACCAGGCTACTAACCTACCACCAGACAGCCTGAAAAGATACATTTACTAGAGTACATCAGACACATATCTTCAGTTTTCTGTTTATCACAACAGTTTTAAAGTACTAAGTTAATTTTTGAAAAATTATGTAGTGCAATACAATACTATAATTAACTAATAAACTAATTAAGTAACCAACTAAATAAATAAATAAATTTCAATTTTGTTGAACATTGTTGGAATTTGCGTATCAGCTTTATTGGACAATTTTGCACTGTAGCACTCTAGGATTACTGATATAACCATTGTTTATTTTTACCTCTAAACATCCTTTCTTCTCTGCTATGGCAGGTACACTGAGGATCAAAACAGTTTAACTACATCTTCTTTACATCTTAATTTCAGTAACAAAAAATTTTTTTGTTTTTGTTTTTTTTTGTTTGTTTGGGGGTGGGGTTTTTTGTTGTTTTTTGTTTGTTGGTTGGTTGGGCTGGAGTTTTTTGTTTTGTTTTGTTTAGATTTAGCCCAGAATCTATAGTTTTCTCCAAGAGTGGTTGGAGTCTCTGGCCACACTCTTTTACTGTCACTTGTCAAACAAAGGATCATCTGTGTAAAAATTACCTCTCTCTATGTAATAAAATAAATCCTATGCATTTCTCAGTGAGATGATACAAGAGTTAAACATCATACAGCAGTCAGAGGAAATTATATTTTCCAAGAAACTATACAGTGTGCATAAACATGAGCTCTAGTTTTCTATTGTCATATGCCAAGATCTGGATACTGAATTAGATTAAAAAATACTTGGCATCTGCCAACTCTCAAGAAATGTTTCTCTTTGCAGTTAAATGAAAATGTTTATTTCTAGGTATTTTCTTCTTTGAACCTATCTATAAGCATAAGTACCTAGTTTTCTAAGTAATTTCTCCAAGATTTTGCATTTTTCCTATGATTCCACAACAATAAACTGTATGAAGTAATTATATATTTTTTCTTCCATCTCTGATATCAAGATTAAAACAAAATGTCCTCTTTAAATTCTACTTCAGAGTATGGTGAACTTTTCCAGAATCTTCATCTATGGTGTCCTCATACTCAGTGGCAGGGGTTTTTTTTCATTTCAGTTGAAGTCAAATGAGTGACCAAGTATAATCTAATTACTTGTGGTATAGTTCTGGTAAAAATAAAAAAATGGCAGTTTCTTCTATATATTGGCACATATATTTGTATGATGCAATTATGTTTGTGGACAAAATAATCTGGATAAGATCCAAATAATTATCCTGTCTCATTTTTGTTACCTATATATCTCTTTAACAGTACTAATTTCATTATTTCTGGCATCACAGTGCCTCTTGTATCACTTCAAATTCGTACAATTCCTACGTAATTTTTAGCCATTCCTTCACTGCTACAATAATTTAGGAATAAATCTTCTAAATACATGATAGTTTATCCTCTTTGCCAATAAGGCACACCCTATTTTGATACTTGCAGTGTCTTATGGTCATAATAATTTCTTCTGTTTTTTTCCAGAATGTTAAGAGTTGGCTTTGTCCTTCACATTACATAGTTCTGAATGAACTCCAGCTTTTAATTTCCCATATCTTTCTATTTTAATATCATTCTTCATAGTACATTCTCCAGCAGTTCAAGAATCCTAACAATTCTCCGTCATATTCATTTTTGTTTGGGTAATTTGGTTTCCTTAGCAAAATCTGCTTATTTTGTTTTCTCCAATTTGTTTTCAACCAAGTTCTTTAAATGTTTCTTTGTTGGTTTTTTTTGGTTTTGGTGGTTTTTTTTTTTAATTTTTCCTTTCATTTCTATTTCATAATAGGGGATTTCAATTACTCCCCCAAGTTGCTAGATGAGATCTCATCCGTAGATGCATTACAAATTTCTCTCTGCTTTTGTTTTAATAAACTCTATTAAAAGCAGCTTTCCATCTATTTTATATGAAATTCAGCACCTCTCATTTCTTTAATAGTTATAGAGTTAGCCTCCTCTTCTTAAATTAACTGAGCAGTATTAAAATCAGGTAATGCTTCAGAAATAGCTGCTTTAGAAAAAAGACTGCCTCTAAATGTCTTCTTTCCTGCTGCCACTCATTTATTAAACATTTCAAGTGAAGTTTAAATATTCCGAATGCTTTCAAGTCCAGTGAAATTTTCTGTGACTCCAGTCTTCTTTTGCAGTTCTCATTTAATCTTTCTTTTGACGCTGTGTATTGCTCAAGAATCAATGAAAAATGAAGTATCTAAGAGTGGTAAGGTAACTTGAGACTCATCAGACTTCTAACTGATCAGCATTGTGAAGCATGGGCCATTGCATCTTATAACATTCAGTGACAATTAATTCAGGATTACACCCACTTTTTAAAAGCCCATCATGGCCTTCCATGATGCAGTGACTACATCAGTGGACAAGGGAAGAACTACAGATGTCATCTGTCTGGACTTCTGTAAGGCCTTTGACACAGTCCCCCAGAACCCCCTCCTCTCTAAATATGAGATATGGATTGGATGGGTGTACCGTTTGGTGGATGAAGATTTGGTAGGATTTTCAGATCCAGAGGGTCGTTGTCAGTGTCTCAATGTCCAGATGGGGTTCAATAGCAAGTGGTGTTCCTCAGGGTCCATACTGGAACGAGTACTGTTTAATACTGTCATCATGGACTATGGGATCAAAGGCACCCTCAGCAAATTTTTAGACAACATCAAGCTGAGCAGTGTAGTTGACATACCTGAGAGAGATGGGATGCCATCCAGAGGGACCTGGATAAGGTCAAAAAATGGCCTCATGGAAAACTCATGAGGTTCAACAAGGCCAAGTGCAAGATGCTACACCTGGGTTGGGTATCATACAGGTTGAGGGATAAAGGAATTCAGAGCAGTCCTCAGAAGAAGGACTTGGGGTACTGGTGGATGAAAATCTGAACATAACTCATAAATATGCACTTACAGCTAATAAAGCCAGCAACAGCCTGGGCTTCATCAAAAGAGGTGTGACCAACAGGTCAAGGGAGGTGATTCTGCCCCTCTACTCCACTCCTGTGAGACCCCACCTGGAGTACTGCATCCAGCTCCAGAGTCCCCAGCACAGGAAGGACATCAACCTGTTGGAGCTGTGTCTGGAGGGGACACAGCTGGGACAGCTGATCCCAAATGACTAAAGAAATATTCCAGAGTATATGACATCATGCACACCATATAGAGATGGGGAAAGAAGAAGGAAGAGGGGGAAAGTTCACAATGATGATGTTTGTCTTTCCAAGTGACCATTAGGCATGATGGGACCCTGCTTTCCTGAAGATGGCTGAACACTTGCCTGCCCATGGGAAACAGTAAATTAATTCCTTATTTTGCTTTGCTTTAGAATAAGGCTTACGTTTTACCTATTAAATTGTCTTTGTCTCAACCCAAGAGTTTTCTCACTTTTAGTCTTCTGATTCTCTCCCCCATCCTGCTAGTGAGTGAGTGAGTAGCTGTGTGGGGCTGTGCTGCCAGCTGGGGTTAAAACCACGACAATGTGTAAGGAAACTTCAAATGAGTTTTTTTCAAAAAGAAACTCAGTTAATTAGGTCAACTATCTAGCTCTTTCTACTAGAGGGAAATTATAGGAAATGTCTCTCTCAAGCTTCTTGCTAAATGAGTGGATAAAAGCACTTTTGTACCTAGTAATCTACTAGTTTGGGCATTCACTTATAGAGGTGGTTGTTATGGGACTTAGTAATTTCCATAAAGTCAAAAGTGGGTTATTTCCGTAAAATCAAAAGTGGGTTCAACCACAATTGCATGGAGTTTTGTTCTACTTTCTAGTTAACATCAGGCCATTTTGAAGTCCAGCATGTAAGCAACACAAAACCAACCAGAGAAGAGAACCTGATAAATAGGACAGACAGCTGAGTTCAAAAAAGACTGATGGTGTCAAATTTGCTTGCAGAACCCCTTTTCTTTTTTAAAGGCCATCTAATTGAGTTTGACATTAAATTTTACAATTGGACAAAAATTTCCCATCTCAGGAAAAAACACATCTCTAACCTGTGTTGGCAAACAAAATTAAATACATAAGATATTTGCAGAATAATTAAAAGAGGTACTCAAGTAGATGTCCAATGAATGAAAGAACTTGCTGTTTTAACCAGTTCCCTGATGTAGTTGGACTAGGTTTCTCTTTGTATTTTAAGTGTCATTTAGGGACACCGAATTCTACATCTACCACTATCTACAGGTAAGGGCTTCATTTAAATTTCTTTTCTTGACTTCGCAAATTTCCTGTTCAATACAGTTCATGAGAAAGTATATATTTTCATAATTTTCTGCATATGCTACCTTTATTTTCATTAAATGTCCTCCGTGTTATTATGTTGGCATATATTTATAACTTTTTAAAATCTTACTTTAAATTATAGTTTTTCCATGATTCTCATCATCCTTATCATGCTGCAGCACACCTAATGCATATTGTACCCTTCAGTCTTCACTAAGATGACATACTTTATGAGTCACAGCACACCTTCGCTGCAAGACTAATTTACTCTGCACACTGTATATTAGTCTATAGCACTAAAATTAACATACGTAATTTACATAGAAAACATCTAGTGAAGGCAAGATCTCACAGACTCTCACTCAAGTATTGATTTAAAATTTGGTACAAATTAATAAAAATCATCTTTTTCTGCCAGCCAACAGATCAATCAACTTAAACATTCTCTTAACTTTGGAAGAATTGGGAGGAAACAATTCAGCAAACAATTCAGGGGTTAATATTATTGTCTCTCTCACTTGTATTCAGTAGTGTGACATCTGATGCATTTGACTATATGCAAGTCATAACACTTTTTACCACTTTTGCATAATGTTTTTGGAACAATATGAAGCATCATTAGTGTATTTCAGTTCCAAACATTATTGTCTCATGTTGCTTTATTACCATAATAAACTTGTGAATCATAGTAACTAACACAGTAGGTCTCCCGTAGTGAATTCATTTTCATATCCTCTTTTGTTATCATAAATGTGATCCAGAAAATTGTAAAGTCAGCAGTTTTATACAGCTTATTAATAAAGTACATTACAGGGATGCATTAAAGCCTCCACAGCTGTATTATAATGAAACACTCTACTTATAATTACAATTATGCTAACACTTAATAATAATTGGGCCTCTGTGTCTGTAGCTCATTTGCTCAATAGGAGAATGGGTCTTGTCAGAAGTAGCCATTCCCTCAGCAGGTGACCTGGTTGCAAACATAACAGAGTTTAAACAGAGCATGAAGTTAGTAATGGCATAAAAAGGGCAGATCTGCAGGTGGGGGTACCATCTGTGAGGAAGAAAATGTGAAATAATGAGCTATATGGACTTTTTTCTTCGTGGAGATCAGCTATCCAAGGGTGAAAAGAGGAGAAACAAAGATAATGTATGAGAGAGGGAACAAGGTAGACAGGTGAAGAAATAACCTCATCGGTAATACACAGCTGCCGTTAACAATATGTAGGACTACAATGTCAAGAGCAAACAACTAGTTGTCTCAGTAATGCTACCAACTTTTCTTCTGAAGTGGAAAATTAATTTGAGAAGACCAGGAGTTGAATCCAAACTTTCTTCTTCAAGGGTGATGGGAAGAATCTTGGAGATAGGCAGATTATTACAGATTCTTTGTCTCCAACAAAAAATACATCAATATACTCTTACCTTAATCAAGAAACAGCAGTAGGAGTCAAACTACAATGCTGTTGTTACAGTCTAGAGATGTAGTTGTGCAGTCTGGAAACTCTTATGTTCCAGTTGGTAGCAGATTCTCTACAAGTCAGCACTTCTGCTGTATGAAAAGGAGCGTCTTGCTTTCAAGAATACAAAGAAACAGAGACAACCCAAGTTTGTATGCTTAATTATTACCATCCCTACCAAATTAGCAGAAGCAGAGGTGATGCACCTCTTGCTTGAGTCCTGCATCATGACATGATGTTGCAGTTCCTATTGCTGTACAGGCCCTTATCTAGATCAAGGCTGCATCTGCTTTTGGACTCATGATGGAAAGATAAAGAAGATTCCTACTTCCAGTAGGAGTACCTTTACATGAGATTATCCTTTCCCCAGTGTTATAAATAGGCTTATTGTGTTCATATTGTGTAGAAATATATACATTGTGAACTGTTTCAGACAATGTGTGGAAATAGTGACTACACGTATCTTCCTGTACCGCATTCTAAAATGACTGACCTTTCCAAGGAAGTTCTTTCATATCTTGTAAAAGAGCAACTGAGAGTTACTGGAGCATTATCAACTGCTGGTCTATTGCTAATGGGACGAAAATGTCCCTTCCATAGTCACTCTCCAAGGTATGGTGTGGTCTGATGAATTTATGCCTTTTCAGTGTGAATACATGGCATAGGAAGAGGAGCCTATCTCAAAGCAAAATATATCCTTCACAGAATCTTCCATCGCAGTTAAAGACTGTTGGTAAGAAGGAAAAGAGAGAGAAAAATTCAGCTCAGCCTGAAATACTGGTGAATCTCTGATCAATGAAAGGAGGAGAAGCTGACAGCTTGCTTGTAATTCTCAGTTGCTTTAATAAAAAAATAAAAAAAAAATTAGAAAGGTGTTTTATGTTCCTAACTTTATGATTCTTCCTGCCAAATTTTCTTGGAGAAATCTAGGAGGATTTAACTGTGGCTTAGAAAAGATCCGAAAGAGCATGAGAAAGTAATGAGGGAGGTGAGGAGGTTTGAAGAATTAAATTTGAAGCGTATAAAGTCTGGTTCACTGAATCAACACTAAGCATATAACCTGAGTTCAGGATTCTGCACCAGAGATGCAGAAATAAAAATAGTCATCTGCTTTGGGTTATATTATCTATCTTCAGTTAGGATGAATGCTCCTTTTATCCCTCTTCTTGGGGATGTTTATACAGCTAACTTAAACTAATGTTTACCTGTCTAGGACTACAGGAAATGAATCTCCCTCCAGTCAAGTTGTTGAAGGATGATACAGGAATTAATCTCTAGAAGAGAAAAAATGCATGAAAAGTGACCTTCAGATACTGAAAGGACAGAAATGGGACCAAACAGACCCAGCATTGATACTTACTTCAGCATTTCAAAGAGTTTCCAAATTAAATAATCTGAGTGTCCTATTATCAGTCCATGTTGGCATAAAAGAAGTGACATAACACTGCAAGTGTATCAATTTCTCGTAGAATATTCAGAGCTAGAAAGATCTAGGCTCTTTTTTTAGTGAAGCAACTTAGGCACCTCTAAAAGATTAATCTGTACTCCTACAGGATGTTCCCACCTAGAACTAGAGTTGTGAAGACACAGTTGGTAATACTTTAGAATTACTCTTAAATGCTGTTCAGTTAAGCCCACAGTATGCCTTTCTTAGGATATATGAACATCACTATCCAAAAAAACATGCTGGTGATACATTTTTTTGATGGAACTTTTGAGTTCATCAAAAACTACTGTCAAGTATTTTAATTTTTGGGGTGGATGTAGCATAAGTGTCACACACCCATGTTGTTTTAGTAGAAAATATTTATATTTGACAAGCAGTGTAATGCTAAAGAGTGAAGTAAATCACGTATTTTAGGTGGAAAAAAGTGTTCATTGTGCTGTTGTTTGCTTATAGGCAAATAACCTAGAAAAAAACCTTTTTCAACTGTTCTCTGGAAAGAGATATGAGGGCTTACTAAATAAAAAGGGAATGAAAGAGTAAGTTATCACCTATGGAGAAGTGAAAAACTTTGTTCATAAAGAAAGTTTTCAAAATGTGGTCCTTCTATAAGGATTAATATAGTTATATTTTTTATTTGTTACCAATTTGATCTTTCTTTTATTAGTTAAGCATTCCTATACCATCAGAGACATTTGTATTAAAAATTAACAAGAGACCAATTTCAGATATTCTTTATCCATAAAGAACTGTCTTCAAAAACTATCCCATCTATTTCTGTGAAGCTTGACGTATAATAATCATAGAATCTTTCAGGTTGGCAAAAACCTCTGAGGTCACCAAGTCTAGCTGTAAAGCTAACCCTGCCAAGTCCACAACTAAACCATGTTCTTAAGTCGCAGTTCTAAACATCTTTTAAATACCTCCAGGGATGGGGACTCAGCCACTTCTCTGGGCAGATCCCTTCCGGTGCTTGCTAACCTTCTCAGTGAAGGAATGTTTCTTGGAAATTTAAAACCTCCCTTGGTGCAACTTGAGGCCATTTCGTCTTATCTGGTCACTTGTTGCCTGGCAGAAGAGACCAATGCCCACCTCACTACAACCTTCTTTTCAGGTACTTGTAGACAGCAATAAGGTCCTCTCTGAGCCTCCTTTTCTCCAGGATAAAAAAACCCAGCTCCCTCAACCACTCCTCATTGGACTTGTTCTCTAGACGCTTCACCAACTTCGTTGCTCTTCTAATTTCATATTTCATCTGGTTTAGGAAAACAATTTAAAACAAAACCAAACTAACAATAAACCAACAAACAACCCATGCTATCTTAAAATCAGATATTCTTCTCGAAGGACATCAGAAAGCACCATTACAAAACCACAATAGAAGAGCATACACATTAGTATATTTTTTAATTTTATCAGAAAAATTGTTTTTGTAACCAGTAGGATAACATATATTTGACCTTATAAGATCACAGAATATCTGCAGTTGGAAAGGACCCATAGGGATCATTGAGTCCAACTCTCTGCTCCCCACAAGACTACCTAAAACTAACCCGTATAACTAAAAGCATTGTCCAGACGCTTCTTGAACTCTGACAGACTTGGCACTGTGAACACTTCCCTGAGATCCTGTTCCACTGAAGAACATCTTCCTAATGTCCAGTTTGAACTTCCTCTGAAGAGCTTCGTACCATTTCTCATGTGTCCTATCATGAGAGAAAGATGAGAACCTTCCCCTCTTTTGTCCCCCTTGAGGAAGCTGTAGATTGCAATGAGATCATATCTCAGTCTTCTCTTCTCCAAGCTGAACAAGCCAAGTGACCTCAGCCACTCCTCATAAGTCCTGCCTTCAAAAGGCTTCACCATCTTAGTTGCCCTCCTTTGGACACACTCTAATAGTCTGATGGCATTATATTGAGGTGGCAAAAACTGCACACAGTACTGGACGTGGAACTGCAGCAGTGAAGAGTAGAGTGGGACAGTCACCTCCTTTGACCAGATCTCTGTGCTGTGCTTGATGCACCCCATGTAAAAGTTGGCCTCCTTTTGCTGCCTGGGCAACTATTGACACCTATGCAACTTCCCGGAAACCGAATCCCCCATATCTCCTTGTACATGGCTATTCTCCAGTTGGAGAATCCAGCACTTGCTCTTGCTGAATTTCATACAGCTGGTGAATGCCGAGCTCTCTAGTCTATCCAGATCTCTCTGTAAGAACTCTGTAAGCACCCTCAAGGGAGTCGACAGCTCCTCCTAGTTTACTACCATCAGCAAATTTACTTCAGGTAGATTTGATTCCTTCACCCAGACCATTTATAAAAAAATTAAAGAGCACTGGCCCTAAAACTGAACCCTGGGGAACCCCACTGGGAGTGATATAATTTACTATAAAGTTTTGAGCCCAACCCATGAGTCAAACATTCACCCAATGTATCATGGGCTTGCCCATCTGTATGCTGGATATTTTGTCCAGAAGGATACTATGATAGACAATATATGTGAGAGACATTGACACACATAGTGTTGAAATATACTATTGGCATATATATTCTAAATTTTTTCCACTTGAGTATTTTTCACTAATGAATTAGTGAATTGGAAAAAGATTATGGAAATAGATTGAGTAAGATTACATGAAATGGTATTTTCCTCTCATACAAAACTCTTCCATTACATTATGGTCATTTATCTTCAGGTTTGAATGATTAGGCCTGATTTACCAAAGCTGAAGGTGAATGGTCTTCTTTTGGTTTTTGGGTATTAGGAAAATCTACTTGCAGATTTGTATAACACTATTTCAGTTTATTTATGGATTTATGGATGTTACAATATTCAAATACTTCCTTAAGCTGTTTAGATTTAGACTGGCATGCTTTATTTAAAAACTTTCTTTGAAATTTGCCAGTGTTCAGTTTTGATTGTTCACCCAGTAGCTTTAGCATTCAAGAAAACATTTTCTTATTAGCTAGACTGCTTCACTTAGGGTATTGTAATTCCTAAGCAGAACTCTAAATATTGCTACATCATTGTTCATATATTATTATTGATTACACAATTTAAAGTCAGTATATGGCCCTTATGTTCTAAATCTTAAAAATACATTGCCAAGTATTTCACTGCTATGGTTCACACTTCTTCAGTATGGTCAACTGTTCTCTATTATTTAAGTCCGTCAAAACTCAATATATTTTTATCTAGAATTGGTAATGGGCTCTTCTGCCACTGTCTGAAGAAATGGAAAATTATTAGCCCCAGAAATAGATTGTAGATTATCTGTAACTATATTCTAAAAGGTCTCCTTTGATCACTTCTTCATGCTAGTCAAATATATTGTAAAAAATAAACTAATACAAAGAAAACAGTTTATGTATTCCACTACTCAGCTTTTATACTGAAAATTAAAATAGATTCTAGGGAAATTATCTGACAAATCTTACTGAATTTCAGATTAAATCATCTCATGACTCCTATTTTGTAAGAACATATGTGTCCTCTGTGTCCTCATATTGCATACAAACTTCATCTGGAGTCATCCAAACAGCAACTTTTGGAATAATACATTACTCAGTACACATAAAGATATGAACATGTAGGTGTATAAAAAATTAGTATTTTAAATGTATAAGTCACTAAATAATCTATAAAAATGTTTTCTAGCTCTTGATTTTCCCCCTCTTTTTAGTAATACATTCTTGAAGAATACCAACGTTCTTTCAATTTTCTTCTTAAGAACTGTTGAAGGGATAGCTCTCATTTATTTCTTCTTTTCACAGCTTGGAAGAAAAGTTGAGTAATTAATGAAAGCTAATTTTATAAATCAACATGCATGTTTTAAATTAAAATACCGTATTGTAGCTACATTTCTGAAACTTTAGTTTCTTGCATTACACTGAAATTGTCACCACACAAAGGAAAAGAATTGGGAAAATCTGTGAAGAAGTATGTAAGGAGATACAGTTTTCCTCCATATATCTTATACACGCAAACAAGATATGAGTCATAGAAATAAATTTTGATCACAAGGAGACCACCAATGGGTCTCAGATGAAAGATGAGCTAAAAGTAATTGACATTCTTTGTAAAATAGTTTCTAGTGCACAATATTTTATTGCAGTTTGAAAGAATTATAGGATTTATGAACTAAAGGCTTTCAATAATAAAATCTTTCCAACAGGAATTTTTATCATAACTTTAGTGAATTGAAACTTCATTTTTAAATTGAAGCTTCATTTACAATATGAAAATCACATTTTACAATACATTTTATCTGTAATGATTCTTAGCACTCTCATAAATTCTAAATAGTAAAATACATTAAGATTATTAGTAGCAATGATATATCAGAACCATTAAAGAAAACATATATATTATGTATGCTTCACTTTTATGAATTCTTTATTAACATAGTGCCTTATAGAGAGAAGATGGCTCTTTAAAGGAACTATGATTTGATCGGTCAAGAGTTCTTGATAACATATTTTTAACTTTATAAAGGCTGTAACATATTCAAAAGACTTTAACTGAATATATTTAACCATGCAACATCCCAATAACATCACTTGCATACATTTTGCTAAATGCTCTGCACAATATTATAGGAAGTTAAAGTATGAGAAACATATTAAGAACATCCCTGAATGTATATGAAAAAATATTGGGATTTCAAAATTATAGGTGTCATCTGTTTAGGTATTTAAGATTTCAGCATAGTGAGTGAAAAGTGAAAGACCAAAATTTTATAGTTCTTTTGATCTCTTAAAAAACGCACCAAATTTTCAAGCAACACAGTTTTCTCTTAAAATTCAGCGGAAGCATAGGTAAACTCATAATAGCATTACTTGATATGAATATATTACAGTTCTTATATTAACAGGCTCCTAAGATTCAAAATTGAGGTTTTCCACTTCAGTGAGTATATGAATCCCAATAAAATATGCATACTTGACTATGTAAGACCTAAAAAACAATTTAACACTTACAACACAGTTACTTAATCTCTTACTTTTTTTGTTTGTTTTGTAAATGTTCAAATAGATTTAGTGTTGTAAAAAATGAAGGGGTTAATAGCAATTCTGTATGGGATATGCTTTTTAAAGTTGCTTGTCTGACTCGCAGCTTCTAAATTTTAGTATTTATATTAAAATTGAAACTAGCAAAAACTAAATGTGCATAGATTGTTATTTATAGCAGAATCATATTCATTCTTCAACTTAATCAATGAGTATTAAAACTGGAAGTGGCAAAACAAGTTTGCACTTCTTTCTCCTTCAAAAACACAAACAGTAAATCATAACCACGCATAATTTCTGCTGTTATATATTGTAAAGGTTATGTTTATACTATGAGCTGTGAATTAAATTAATGAGTTTTCTCAGCACCATAAACCTCCTCCACCAAAACAGGAGCTAAATTGCAATAAATCTCTGCTTATGTTCATGTATTTATGGGACAGCAAAGATTTAGAGTTCCTCTACAGGGAAAACTGGCCCAACACAAGAGGAAAAAAATTATAGCTTCTGTTTTGTAAGGTGGATGAACAGGGGCAAAAGCATGAACATTGTTTTCACTTCACTATAATAATGCCAGTAATTTATTAAAAGCAATTGCTAGAGCAAAGCTTTTTTGCCAATGCTTCAGCCAAAGTGACAATACACCAATCCAATATGCTTTCTCCTTTTGTGCCTCTCAATATTGAAACTATTAAATTACATATCATTTTACAATATTCTTGGAATTAATATTTCTTTTTTGTCAAAAATATTAGTGATAGTATAAGAAAACTGTCTTCTTTATATAATGTGCACATTAAAAATTCCTTACATGAACAGCATTATTTACTTCTCTACATTTACATTGGTGATTTCAGATTACTGTGGCTGTGATTTCTAAATGTATTCCTCATGGGAAAGTACTGTATTTTCTGAATTTTCTGCATTTTTTTCATCAGCCTCTCATTTTACATTTTATTTCATAAAATATGAGTAAAATTTTCTATTATATGTACAAAAGAACAACCTTATTAGCTCCCCTTTAATTAGCTCCCTTTTTTCTTGAATTATTTTAGTATCTGCTCTTAAAAAATAAAACCTCATCTATTTTCATGGAAACTTTATGCAAGCACACCTACTTTCCAATGCCCATCGTAATATTTTCTATTTGTGGAGAAAAAACTAAAATTACCACAATAATATTTTGTGGACTTACAACTTTTTTTTTCTTCCAGCAGCTTCAAACAGAGGAGCGTGCAGTGTTCGCTCCCCTGTCCAGGCATAAATTCTAGTGTTAGAAATTAAAGCCTCCCCTTTAACATATTACAGATACGTTGTCAACACAACAAAAAGAGGGACGTTCTTATCATTCCATGCATTGTTAAACTGTGGAACTGATTTTTATAGAACATAGCAGATGGCAAAATCTTATATGAAACTACAGAAGTTATCAGATAAGTTCAAAGAAGAAAAACGTGCGTGAATTGGAAGCTTGATTAAAGGAAGTGATATTCCGCGCTTCCTACACTACAGCTTTGTGTTCCAATACTCTTCCCAAAAGCATCAATTATCTGCTATCAACAACATATTCAACTCTATGGTTCTTAATTTACTTCATATCATTCTTAATCACTGAATGTTTCTTATTTGACATTCTTATGCAATAGAGTGCCTTCTTCACTCACCTGCAGCAACTAATTTACTGCCATCTCATCTGAGAAATGGTAAAATGGTGGTAGTTACTGAGTCTTTTATATAAGTACAAAAGTGAACAAGAGATCTTTCCTAGAAGTAAAATTCCTTATTTTAAATCTAAATGATTACTTAATAAAAATAAAGGCTTTGAAGGAAAAATTGATTAGTTTAGATTTATACGCAGAAGGTGCCACACAAAGGCACGTGGCACTGCAAAGGTGGATTTAATTTTCAAAACTACTTTATGCATAGCAACATGTTGCTATTCTATAGATATTATTTCAGGTTTATAGCTTCTTAGGGACCAGGCATGATTTTTAATGAAAAAAAAATCCCACACCCTTAGTATCTATACTTTTTAGAGGAAAATAATTCTGTTGCCTTGTGCAATACATTTGTATTGCTCTTTCTTCTCCCTTGAACCTCCTCAGCAAGTTCACACATTTAGTTATTTCCAAATACTGGAAAATATCACTTATAGCCAGTAAGGAGAGATGAGACCTTCTAGTAAAGAGTCAATCCCATCTCTGCTCATTGTATTCTTCAGGATGCTATATCCATGTTCTTCGGTGCCTATTCCTTTTCATTGGTTGAAAAAGGAGCATAAGCTCACTAAAAGCTCTCCTTACTGTGGCAGTCTGCATGTAGCCCACCTGATAAATAGTAAGTCTTTAACACAAAACAAAGAAGCAGAAGTGTTTCTTTTAAAATGTGGAGAGCTAAAATTAATGATATCTACTCTAGAAGCAGAATGGGATGCCATGTAGTCTCAGTGAGTATGAAATTAGCAAAAAACTAAAGCAAAAACAAAATGCCCAGTTAAATCACCAATGCCAAATGTTCTTGCTCTGGTCACTAAGTCAGAGTAGTGTCTAGCACAGGTAAGTTTATGTATACAGAAAATGTCAGATATAAGGTACTAGTGGGATTTAATTCCCTAGACACACTAGAAAGTTACTTAATTGCAATATTCAGCTATTCCATTCATCGATCTTACTTGGAGAAAAAAAGAAAAAGGTTACTCTTTAAGCTTTGCACATCAGATAAAGCAGAAGGAAGAGCAGAATATGTTCTATTTAATAATTAATTATCCTGTCGATCTGATATAACAGGATCATTCTAAAAGACTGGCACTTCTCAATAGTTTTTAAATTAATTTTCTCCTTGGAGATTGCACAATAATAGAATAAGCTGAGTTGGAAGGGACCCACAAGGATCACTGAGCCCTGCACAGAAGACCCCAAAAATGCCACCATGTAGCTGAGAGCATTGTCCAAACACTTCTTGAACTCTGGCAGGCTCAGTGTTGTTACCAGTTCCCTGAGAAGCCTCTTCCAGTACTTGACCACCCTTTAGGTGAAAAACCTTCTCCTAATATCCAACCTAAACGTCCCCTGACAGAGTTCCAGGCCATTCCCTTGGATGTTATCACTGGTCACTGCGATGAGGTCTCCCGTCAGTCTCCTCTTCTCCAGGCTGAACAAGCCAAGTGACCTCAGCTGCTCGCCATATGACTTCCCCCTAGATCCTTCTCCATCTTTGTAGTCCTCCTTTGGATGCTGTCTAATAGTTTTATATCCTTCATATATTGTGGCACCCAAAAGTGCACACAGGGCCGGAGCTGAGGCTGCAGCAGTATAGAATAGAGCAGGACAATCATCTCCTGGTTGAGGGGCTGATGATGCTTTGCCTGATGCACCCCAGGAAATGGCTGGCACTTCTGGCTACCAGAGCACTGCTGACTCATATTCAGCTTTTCATCAACTGCCATATTAAGAAGCCACATACACTTCTTTCATTGAGAGACAAATTTATGGATCCCTGTTCATAATGGCAAAACTCCTTGAGCAGAGACAATCCTTACATTTTAAATCTACATAAAATTGACAAAATGTTGCCACAGATGTCATAATTTCTATCCTACAGTTAGTGTTCCCTGAACAGCAATAAACATGTTTCAAAGTCACTTTTCATCACCATAGGTGACAAATTCTGGAAATATCCAGCTCCTTATGGCTTAATTAAGAAACTTATTAGTCATCTGAATATGCAATTACTCATCTCTGCAGATTTACTCTAAAAGAGCTAACTGCCCAGAATCATTGTGGGTTTTTTAGCATATAAAGGCTTGCAAGTGTATTCATCTAATAAATGCAAAATTTCAGGAATATTTGTAGACATATCAAATTTCCAAACTATGCTTTCCACCCCTCCCCTGAAATGAGCAATTGGTTATTGTATTTGTGTCCACAGAAGTTTTGAGTAGTCTAGGCTTTTCCAAATTTTTCCAAGTTCTTAAGTGGGTTATGGACAACTGCTGACCTGATTCCTAGTAGTTTGGGTAAATAAAAACCTAAAATCCAGTGGTATTGTAACTGTACTGACTGTTTTGTGAAAATTTTTTGTCTTTCTCCAAGTGAAATACAAATTTTGTTTTCGTTATGAAGCATAAGAAAAAAACGGTTTCTTCCTTGGTACAGAAAACTAATAAAAATATACTAAATATATCAATGAAAAAATGTAAAAGCTTAGATTGTCTAAAATTCCACTAGGTTCTAGAATACCTCTTAATGTTTTGCTTTACTTTGTTTTCTGTCAGGTACATCGAGTAAAATTGTTTTAGACTTGCTCCAGCATAGCAATTACTCACTTCACAGAGTAAAGGTCACGTGGAAAACTGTTAAAATAAGAGTCACTTAAGCTCCATAGTAACAAGAATAACATTTTTAGAAAGAGAGATATATAGACATGTGTAGGTAATAAAACGTGTGTTGTTTCAACATAACTTAAGGTGATTATACTATTTTTCCTATTTATCTGCTCTTTAAAAAGCATTTCACTCAAAAAAGTGCTCTGCATCCATTTCTCACAAAGAAATAAGGACTTTTGCAAGACAAAAGTTTCTTTAATAATTTTTATGTTTGGAGGTGTATCCCAGTTGCTATCTGGGGAATGTGGTTGCTTCTTAGATAAAGGAAAACCAAATACAATTTAAATGTCCAGATTGTCTCACCAGATAACTCAGGTGTTACACTAAAACCTAGATGTTAAGTGACATATTCTATTATGATTTATGGACAATCACTTGGGACTTGCTGCAATATGAATTATAATGTACTGAGGTACTGATGGGCAAATAGAAGGACTTAGAGGATAGCTTTGCATATATGTAACAGAAATTTCCATCTAAATACTAGTGATCATTCTCTACCCATCCTTTATTAGGCAGAAAAAGGCAAAGGAACTATGTAACACACTCTCCAGAAAACTACAATTTATTATAAAATCATTGATTAATGATATTTTATTTGATTTATAAAAAGGAAGGTTCCTTTTCTAATTTTTTTCCCAATTGTTTTTATAATTATTTACTCTTTGGTCAGTTAGTGTTGTTAAGTCATGCATTAGCTATTACTTAATATCTGTTTCTGAAGTAAAATCAGGAAAAATGTAAATAAATAGAGAAGAACAATGGAACAGTCGGAAACAGAGTCTGTCAAAACCATACTCAGTTCACCCACTGGAGGTTTTGATTATATTAAGCTTCCTCAGAAGAAACAGAATGTAGTGTTTACATCTCAGTCCTCTTTGTGAATGCTAGAAGGGGAAAATAGTTTACAAAATGCATAAAAAAGTGCATATATAAAGGTAACACAGCTGTCACAGTGCTGCAGCCATCTTTGGTCGAGGGAGGAGCTTTGTGACATTGTTACCAACAATGGCTTTTAAGCTTAATTGACTCCTACAACTTTCCATCTTCTTCTAGTAAAACTTTCTGAAACAGCAACACTTAAGGCCTATGTAAAATGTTCTCTGAGGGCATTAGAACATATTTCAGCTATTATTTTTACTGTTACACCAGATATAATCACTAGATGATCACTATTTTACTATTTTGAAATAACTGAGTCATCTAACTACTTGACAGAAAGATTTTTGACATGAGTTCTGGAAGCTAGAGGATTTTTTTCTCTCAGAATTTCTTCCTACAACTGAAGCTTTCTATCTAAGTGGTTTTGGATTGCCTGTTTTCCAATAGGGCACTCTCTTCAGTTACTCAGGGCTTCTGTTACTCACTTTATTCATCACACATTTCTTCTGGACAAGGAATTATTAGACAATCTGGCCTATGGTCAAACTATAAGAAGCATGATTATATTAATGTAACGATTAAGTTATCATAGCCTTCTTACCGTATAATAACTATCTGAAAGATTAAACTTCTCATCTAAGCTATTTTAGGTCTCTCAGAAAGTGAAGAAATGTAAATAAAGAGACATCTTCTCTTAATATAGGTGCCTAAGTTGGATGACACATCATCTACACGGCCTATCTTCTCTCATTAATCACCTACAATGGAAACCAAGACAAATACAGCTTAGTGTAAATACTTTGGAGCTTTCTGTGGAGTGCTACTTATACACCTCGGTATCCTGTTCCAATAAGTTGCTTGTAAGTATCAACATAAAACAACAGATGAACCCAGTCTTGCTCTGAAACTCTTTATGCTTGGATAGAGATATTGCTTTATCTTCATAGAATCATAGGATCAGCCAGGTTGGAAAAGACCTCAGAGATCATCAAGTCCAACCCTTGATCCAACACTGCCGTGGTTCCTAGACCATGGCACCAAGTGCCACATCCAATCTCATCTTAAAAATCTGCAGGTATGATGAATCCACCACCTCCCTGGGCAGCCCATTCCAATGTCTGATTACTTTCTCCGTAAAATATTTTTTCCTAGTATCTAACCTAAAACTCCCCTGGCAAAACTAAAGACCGTGCTCTCTTGTCCTAAAAATAGCAAGTTACTTCCTTCATCAGGAAGTAACTTGCTATTTGTTTTCAGTAGTGCAGACAGAGTTTTTTTAACAACATGGTTGTTCAGTGCAATAAACCCAATCCAGTAACACCTGTGTAAGCCATACTTCCTAACGTGGCAGTTGAAGCTCAGTTCATCCTAACCAATAACCTTTCTGGTTCCCTGGAAGATGGAGTGATAATATAGTGAGGATTATAAGATTCTTCAGATTTTTTTTGTACAGATTTTTCCTCCCTTATATTTCCACAGAGACCACAAATGCCATGAATAATACAGATACTAGATTTGGCATTTCAAGTATTTTGCCCCTGTTTTTTGTTAGTTGTGGGACTCATGTTGTTTTAAATAAGCAGCTCAAGTGTCAGAGTAAAATGCAAAGAGTATGAAAGAATTAATTGTACTAGCCCTCCAGACTTAAATTACAATGACACTAAAGAGATAGAAAATACCTATGTGAAAGGAGAATCTTGACTGTGACCTAGTTGGTTTTATTAGAGTTAATTAGGTCAGTGGAGCTGACCTAATTTTTTAATTAATAAATTGATTCCAAAGGAACACATGAAAATATTGCCAGACTTTCATAAACCAGGCAGGGTAATTACATTGTAGAGATTACAAAATCAGTTTTTAACCACTCATTTTTCATTTGAATAACTTAGTTCTTATATAACAGTTTTAAACTGTGCTGTACTGTAGCTACAGTGTAGGTGGTATTTCTTCCAAAGTTTAGATAAATATAAACCAGAAATTATGCATTTTTTCTTTCCCAAATTCTCTAGTCTGCATTATCTGGGAAAAATTTATAAGCATTTTTTCCATACCTTTCCTATATATTTCCAAATAGAAAATAAAATTAGCAACCAGAAGACATCATCAAAACTGTGAATAAATTTCCCAGAAGTTTTTTTCTACTAATGTCTTACAATTAGTTTGGTTATTCTTTATATTCAATTTCTCGGCTGTTATTTAATTATTTAATTATTTTCATTTTTATATGTCTTAGAGAAGATTAGGTATTTCTAATCATTAGAGAAAATTTTAATAGGTTTTGAATATTATAAACAAGTCAGGGGAAAAAAAAAGTAGACCCAACGAACTATTTTGTATTCCTAAAGGAATTTTGAACCCATTTAGGTTAAGTTACCACTAAGATTAAACACTTTTTTTTATATCATAGAGTCATAGAATCAACCAGGTTGGAAAAGACCTCCAAGATCATCAAGTCCAACCCTTGTTCCAACACCGCCGTGGTAACTAGACCATGGCACTAAGTACCACATCCAGTCTCATCTTAAAAACTTCCAGGGATGGTGAATCCACCATTTCCTTGATTACAATGTCTGATTACTCTCTGTGTAAAATATTCCTTCCTAATATCTAACCTAAACCTCCCCTGGCAGAGCTTAAGACCATGCCCTCTTGTCCTACTGCTGGTTGCCTGGGAGAAGAGACCAACCCCCACCTGGCTACAACCTCCTGTCAGGTGGTTGTAGAGAGTGATGAGGTCTCCCCTGAGCCTCCTCTTTTCCAGGTTAAACAACCCCAGCTCCTCAGCCTCTCCTCACTTGTGTTTGAGTCCCTTCACCAGCCTGGTTGCTCTTCTCTGGACCTGCTCCAGCACCTAAATATCCTTCCTGATATGCCACACAATTTGAAAATTAGTTGTAAAGAAACTGATATGAGGGAAAAAAAGTTTCATAACATGAATAAGACTGTTTATATTATACTATAATGCCATATCAAATTATTTAGAGGAAATGTTGAAAAATGAGAATGGCTGAATAAATGGAAATCTCATTTTATGAGCAATAGATCTGAAGCCAGTTCTTTCCTGGTTTCACCTGTGCATCGCTGCTCAGTCTAGCAAGCTCCATTGCAAGTTCTTACACAGCATGTAAAAGATGGCACTTTGTTATGTGGTCTTTCTGCACAGAAGAAGCTATATCATTCTGATTTTACAATGCCTTATACAGGCTTATCACCTGGGAACTCCAAGTCAACAGGTTTTTGAGCTTGATCTCTCAAATTCCATCACATAAAACTTCAAATTCTGGAATTTTAAGAATTATAAAATCTACTACTTAGACACATATAAATGTATTGTTTGCTGTTATTGAATGTAAACATAAATTACATTCAAAACTTTTTAGTAATATCTCATTCCTGTACCTCCTAGATTTGCCCTGAACCTTACCTCTGGAGAGATAACTATTTTCAGAAAGCTAAAAGAAAAGGAACATAAATTTCTATGCATATCAGGGCACATGATACACTGCACAAACCACTGATTTCTAGTCAGGAGTGAAGGAGTATGTCACAGTCTGGCTTTTATCATACACAGAATGTTGAGGTCACTTCATCACTCTGTGCCTTTGTTTCCTTGTTTATAAACTGGAACTTGTCTGTATAGACCAGACTCATATTTATGTCTGAATTTACTACATTACTTCTAAACTGATTTTGATTATTATTATTAATTATTAGTGTTACTGGCAGTATGATTTCCTAGACATAGTCTCACCAATTATTAAAATTAACCTATGCATCTATGATCATAAAAAGACAATAACAGCAAGTCAACCAAATCAGGTTTTGATTTTTTTTCCTTTATAAAAACAAGGAATAATAAGGCTCAAAGATGCTGATATAAGGTATTTTGGTATCTTAATAATTTAAATTCTCCATTAAAATTTCCTGAGTTAGGGAAATATTTGTATATTAATTTGGGACCCTGGCCAAGAGCCAACAAAAATTTCCAGGATCAGGGTGTGCTCTAGTTTGTGCCCATTAATACCTACCCAGTTCTTCAGATCATCCTCCTGACACTCAAAAACGTCACTGGTACATTTAAGTTATAATGCATAGTAATGTGACAAAAATAATATGTTGTTTTGTTGTTTGTACACAACAAAGTTCCAAGTTTCTTTCTGCATGGTGTATCAGCTCACAGTATATGAAAACTCAGGAAATTGTTTGCAATAATCTTGATAAAAACAAGAATTCAAGAACTTCTGCTCATCTGCCTGCATATAATGAATTAATCAAATGTGACCACTGGAAAAAAACTGAGTAGAATAGAAATATGACATGTGGAGGTGCTGTCATAAAGAATACTAACAAGAAAAGGGAGCCAGGATTATTATGGGGGTAATAGTGTGCAGTTTTTGGTGGGGAAAAGCCTTGCAAATTACCCAAAGGTGTTCTTCCCAACTATGATCCAAGCCCCTAGACACTTGAAGTAGCTGACCCAATAAGGTCAGTAAGTTGTAGCACATGTTTGGAAAGAATCATACAGAGCACAGAAAAAGCAATCATGTTTCTAGGTAGTTGTGGAGTTTATTAATATGGGACAGTTTAGAAATTATGAAGAAAATAATTAGTATTCGTAGATGTTAAGGGAATTTTTTTTCCTTATTTTTCCTTTCTTCTATATTCCACGAATCTCTGGTGAACCAGTAAATTAGATTTTGTTTTGCAGGAGAGAGTTTTTGTCATTCCAATCAACTACTAACATCAGTGTGAAGGTCCTGTGCAGGGCCAGGAGTTGGACTCAATGATCCTTGTGGGTCCCTTCCAACTCAGCATATTCTGTAATTCTGTGATACTGTGAGTTCACAGATGCCAAGCTATGCTATGCCTGTTGTGTTAGTATGATTAGGAAATATAGGGCTCAGTACAGACATCCGGCCTGCCACTTCTGGAATGGTATAGTGCTATCCAAGGAGGAATGAAGTGAAATAATACCATTCCCAAAGAAGTTTACTTTAAAGCAACTCTGAAGTTATATCTGCAGGAGAACTGAGATGTGCTAATAGTAGTTTCCTTGCTAGTACCACCTCAAATAGTACCCTTGTCCCTGCCATTCTAAAAAGCAAATGCCAAAATCAATGCTACTTTTTAGTCCTTGACAAAAAGCTCTGCCTTGAGCCAGTTTGGTGAACAATGGACCTAGGAGGTCTGCAGCAATAAGAAGCTTAAAAAAGACAGTGAGGAACAGAGTTTCTGTTTGTGCAGTTCTGTGACTCTTTTCATATCTCTTTGAGATAATGGGCATATTATAGAAATACATAGATAATTTCAAAATCATGCAAAGACTCCAACTGACTCCAGTACCAAGGAAATCTCTCTCATCAGTAAGAACATGAGCCTCCTGATTTAAAGAACAATGGTATTGTCATCTAACCAAAGTTTTTGCTACCCGCAGTGACAAGACAATTTAAAACATATGCAAGTCTACAGAAGAGATCTAATTGCTTTATTTGGCAACAAATAAAAATCATCAATCAATTATCTTAAATATGAGGAGTCAAGCAAATAAATAAACCCCGCTAAGCAATACCAATAAAAACCAAAACAAAACCCACTGCTGTTTTTAAAGAGGAACTGCAGGTCTTCACATTATGCTTTACTTGCTCTGGCATTCTTTTTGTACTTTACAGAGTAAAAATTATTAAGGATTACTTTATTCATGGAACAATATATACACAAATGAAACGTCAAAAGAATAGCCCTCTGTAGCAGATCATATTGTAATACTTGCAAATACATTGCTACAGCCTAAGATTTTCGTACCTATATCTTCATTTTACAGGCAAGGTTGATAAAGACTGTGCATATAATATATTTTATTTGGATTTGTAGCAAGCCTTTGATCAAGTTTTACATGACAGGCCCCAGCTTGAAACTACAAGCTTCAGAGATCCAGATTAAGACACAGAAAAGAATAAAGAACTAGTTAAAAAATAGACTAGTGTTTATGTGGTGGAAAAAAATAACTTACAGTGGTTTTATGTGGGTCAATGTTCACATCTGAAAGTGTTAAGCCCTGTGGGATGTGTGAGGTAAGTAACACCACCTAACTAACTGCCTATAAATGCAAGGATGACACAGAGTAAATAAACAGAGAGGTGGATGGCACGACACACATTGGGGTGGAAGGTGTGAGGGGAGCTGGGATACATCCCCACCAGGAAGCACAGATGCCTTTTCTCAGGGGTAGTTTGGGTGGCAGAGGCCCTCTGCTGCACACAGGGGTGACAGTAAGAACATCGGGCAGTCTCAGTTTTTGACTGAGCACTGGATTATCTCTATGAAAAGCCGCTACTTCTGTATGTGCTTAAAATATTTGCTTTGCTTGCTTTCTCAAGATCTGTATCATTCAAAAGGCCACTAGTGGGGAGTAAGGAGGGAGATAAGGATACATTATGTCACTGAATCTCTCTGGAAATATCCTTCAGTGAGATGGATAAAATCTGATAGTTTATGGCACAAAAAAAATTCTATCAAAGTCTACAACCCTTTAGAAGTGTTTATGTTTATTCTATAAAACAGTTCTTTCTCATGTTCACTTATGTGCATTGCTTCAGTGCAAATTAAGTTAATAAATCCAAGTGTAGAAATGTAAATAAAGGTAGACTAATTTTAAAGATTAAGTGGAGGAGTTCCTCAACGTGGACACGCCTTCCACTGGTGAGCTCAATGCTGTCATTTGGGCCTGACATGGGTGGCAGCATGTTCCCACTGGAGCTTTGTCTGGGCAGCTGCATCAGTTGTGGTGGGTACAGAGGTTAGAGAGGGCAGTGGTCTTCTGCCAGATGGAGGCCGTTGCTCCCTGGTTGAGCCAGCAGAGCTACAGCATTCTTCCTGCGTACCCCTCAGCGCAAACTGCCATGCCACGCCGTGGTTGATATCCCACACCCTGTTTGACAACCCTGTTCAGAGAGCTCCGGGTCGCTAATGGTTCCCAGGGGCTTCTTTCATACATCTGTGGGGATTTGGTTTCCATTGCTCCTGGCCTTGCTCAGGTCCCATCGGCCACTGTCATGCAAGCTGAGAGCTTCTGTCTGTTCTCTCAGCTCCCCTTGTTGTTCCCCCAGCTCAGAAAACTCCCCCTGTGCCCTGCTGCAGATTGTGTTGGCAACAGAGTTGCTCACATTGACAAATTAGGTTTATTATCTAGATGTTTCATGGACCAGAATTTGAGGCAGAAAAAAGAGGCCAAACTCTGAAAGGATCAATCTTCTTCTTCAACAATCTGAGCAGCAGAGCTCTTATTTCTGTCAGAATATGCCAAGTTTGGCAAACTTAAGTATTCCCCTTCTCTTCTGAGTTTTTCTTATCAGAGCGCATTCAGCTTCTCTTCTTGAACACCATAAATGCTTCTCCTTATGTCTAGATGCTTATGATTTTATTAATTCATTAAAATGTGAATATTTAGACGTTTTTTAACTCCTACCTATTATGCATGATTATTCAGATAGTCACTGTCTTAATCCAAATGACATCACGCCATAATGAGTCTTATTCACCAACTAATATTTCCTCTGTACATGGTGAAAAATAATAATTTCATTGCTTTTGACTCTATTGATTTTCAATATTGCTAATTGTTTATAAGCCCTTGCCTGTTAAAACTGATTCTACTTAGTAATTGAGTTTACTATTTTACAATTTTTTATTGTATGGCTTCCTTTTAATTAATTATCAGCTAAAACTACATTGTTCTCCTGCATTTCCCAAATGCTGCTGGGTAAATCTCTCTCTGCCTTACAAGACTTGCACTTCATGCAAGGGATATATTACAATTTCTCATGGAGAATATCCCAAATTCTATTGAGGTTAATTACTTAAAGCACATTTTCTTAGAAATTGTTTTAGTGTATATTCTTTTGGATTTCTTTTAATCATAGAGCAGATGCTTTCACCTCATAACTTCCAAATGATCAATGTCCCCGATGCTCTTAAAACTAAACAGCAATATGCAGAGTACGAAAATTATCTCACAGGACCAGAGTCTGTGCTTATATTATTGCACACAAACATGAGGCATTTTAATCATTCATATCATGGTTAACATTGCCCATTCTTCTTTAAAAAAAAAAAAAAAAATCCCAAAAAACCCCACCAAAATTGCAGAATGCTTAATAGCACTGGCCACAGAATACTGTTGTATTGTAGAGAAGTTTGATTAAAATTCTCCAACTCAGTAGGAAAAATTACAAATTTTTTTATCAAAAGCAGCAGAAATTGAAACAAAATAGAAACAAAATAATTGCAGTCACTAGCCACCTGAACCTTTTGGACAGAAGACCCCTGGTTTATAATGTTAAAATTGTGGTGATCAGAAAGAATTGAGAAAGATTAAAAAACAGAAAACGGACAAAAAAGGAGGGAGGAGAAGGAAATAAACAATTTAACCATCAGATGAAATGTAATTCTGAGAGAGGACTACAAAGATTTTGGAGCATAATGAGAGAAGAAAACATGTTTCAGTAAGGCAGGAAATTTTGTCTTGTAATTTCATTTTCCATACTATTCATCAAGTCCATATTTTGTATGAGTTTTTGGAAACACGAACATTACCTGAAGAAAGCATTGGATCCTGTCAACATGTTCTCCTGCTAACTGTAATAACCTACAAGATCTCAAAGCTTGTAGTGTCTTACACAAAAAAGGATAACATTAAAATTAAAACAATCAAAGTTATTTGTGATACATTATGTTTACTTTGATCCTGCAAAGCAATCACATGAGAAAACTGACTTGCAGCCTTCATTTGGATTTTCATTGGATCCCCTGCCCACATTTACCAAAGTTAATTCAATGAGTTGAATTTAAGTTGAAAGGCAGTTAGCAATAGGACAAGGGGGCACGGGCTTAAGCTCTGCCAGGGGAAATTTAGGTTGGATATTAGAAAGAAATTCTTTACAGAGAGAGTGGTCAGGCATTGGAATGGCCTGCCCAGGGAGGTGGTGGATTCACCGTCCCTGGAGGTTTTTAAACTGAGATTGAACATGGCACTTAGTGCCATGATCTAGTAAATGGACTGGAGTTGGACCAGGAGTTGGACTTGATGATCTCTGAGGTCTTTTCCAACCCAATCAATTCTATGATTCTATGATTTATTCAGGGACAGCAAAAAAAAAAAGGTCTGAAGTATCAGGACATATAAGCAGCACAATACATTTTAATCCCAATCAGTAGTAAGTGAAGGACAACTAATGCTTCAAACGAGAGCAAAAGAAATTCAGAAATTTGTCCATCGATCGAAGCCTCTGCACTATGTTAGCTGCCCTTCTGTCTTGCTGTTAATATAGAAACCAATCAGGGGCTCCGTGAGTTACAGCAAGCTCTGCACTGCCTCCTCTGAATCCCTAGGAACAGTATTTCTTTCCCACACCTTTAGGAGCAGTTATGCATACATTCCCTGCTTGCCTGAGATATCTATTATTTAGAACTGAAGATTCTTACCTCAGGAGCTGTCACTTGGTCTCTTTGTTGGCCTCTGTCATGCTATCCTGAGCTGCAGGTGCCTCACCCTAGAGGGTAGATGTTTGGGTGGAGAGGGAGCAGGCAGAAAGCACCAAGTTCTCCAAATGTTTCCATGTGATACAGAGTACAGGACTGTTACTTTCTGCTGGCTTGCTCCATGGTTTTTGAAGGAGCAGTACATGTACAAATCAAATATGTCCTGTTCCAACAACATAATTCCATATTTTCCTGAATATATTTCTAGAACTCATGCTTGAAATTGAAGATATGCGGAAAGTTCAAAGCTCTGTCCATTTACTTCAGGAGATGTGGCTACACCACTGTGATCAAGGTATAAGAAAGCCATTTTCTGCTAACAAATCAGAAGTCGGATAGTTAATCAACAGTACATTACACTGACTCTTCCTATTTCATAGTTTTGCAATTTCACTTCACACAAATAATAAAGTCTTGAGGTTAATGACGAATATAGCATGGCACAATCATTATTCGCTGAAGTCTGTTTCAGCAAAGGGGTTCCTGCATGCTAACCCACAGAGAGTCATAGATGGTGAGGAAAATTACAGAGACAAAGCTATTTTGTTTTTCATATTCAGCCTAATTACAAGTATATAATGAGGGGGCAGACTCACTGAGTACCAAGTGTACCTGCAGAGAACAGAGTCCATTTTCAAAATTTGTCAGTTTAGTGAAATTTATGAAGCTTGAGAGTAAGATGAGAGAAGTAATAGCTTTGAGAAGAGAAGCACAAAACTGGGATGCTTTTCCCTTTTAAAAAGTAATTAAGACAACAAATATTTGAAAAATAAAATATTCAAGCCTGAGTATTTTTTAAGTGCTTATTGGATAACTATAAAAAAAAACAAAACAAAAAAGTATTTATTTCTGGTTACATGCTTCTCTTACCAATTTGTTGCATTCAGGTTATGGAATACTTGAATTACCACAAGTTACAGACAAAACCTTGTTAATGGCAAAAGGAATGCACCATTTATGCAAAGCTAAGAATTGATTATTAGTCTTGCTAAAAAGTCTTAACAATGTAATCAAAGAACTATTACTCCAGATGCATTGATTTTTACATTTCTAGGTCAAAACATGTGCAGGTAGAAAGATATATACACAAACTCTATAGTACCTACCCCTTTCTTTGGCATTATGCTCAGCCTCCTAATTCTCCTCTGCATCCTGTGGTCAAAAGCTTCAGTTCCTGAGGTTTGAGATATCAAGTCCTCAGTATATGAAGTCCTTTGATGAAAGAAGTATGATTATAATGTTAATGGTTTCTTCCTCCTCTAAGATCCACCTGGGTTAATTTTTTATACATATATTATCACATTCCGCATCCTTCTTTTACCTGCAAGTCCACCATGTATCTGAATTTACTGTATATGCTGTGACTTACATATAATGGATACTTATTCTTTTTTTTATCACCCCTATAACTGTTTTTTTCCCAGCTCCCAGGGTTGCGTTCCTTTGTAGACCAGTAGCTGAACACTGGTGAGTGAGTTAAGAATGTTGAGGTCTGCTTTGACCTTGTGCCTCTATTTTTGAGGCTTCTGTGATCACTCTGTGATCTCTATCACCCCTCCCATTCTAGATCTGCAGCCTGTCACAGACAATAGCAGTAATGTATTTACTGGGTTACAATTCTTCAGATTTGCTATACAGAAATTTCTGATCCAATTTCACATTGAGTAAAAATGTACTTTCTGACAATAATACTACAGTACTTTATCTAAAAGAGAAATATTGAATTGTTTTGACAATGAATAAATAATATATTGACACTTTCAATTTTGACATTTTTTTTCCCTTTAGCTGACTCTGGTAGCCCAATAATTTTTAACAGGAAATTTTAACTCATTAATTAGGGAATTAAGAGAACTTTTGCCAGTGATTCCATATAATTGTCAAATAAACCTCCCAAAACTGAATGCTAAATTCTATTTCCTGATAATTATATTTTTATTATTTTATTTAGTTCTTCACCAGTGTAAATATCCTGTGATAAATCTATTTACTGAATGTTTTTAAGATCTGTTATCATTGTTATGATTCCTTTTTCTTAGTTAAATTTAATGCCATATTTATTGTCAACATTTAAATAGCTGTGAATTTTAAAATAAAAATTTCATTCATAAACCCTCAAATTCAGCAGATGAACAACAAATATGGTATGTCTTATTCAATACTTTTGCTTTATATGATCTTTATGCTAATGTCTTTTATCGATCATGACTACTTTTTAAGAGAAAAAAGTAGTTATTGTCTATGATCATTCCCACTGAATTAACTAAGGTGGTTACACTGCCTAGTGTGGTTAGACAATGATATTAAGCACCCAAATGGCACTGTAAAGTGCTAACTGTTGTGTAAACCAAAGTTAATTTAAGAAGTTTTAAGATAAAACAAAATAATCCTTCATATTTTCCAAAGCGCCGGCAATATTATTTCAACAGCTCTACACGGTGCTTTCGAAAATGGATGCACTTTAAAAGGTTGAGTTTTTTTATTGCTTTGCCATGGTGATAAAGAAAATCTTCAAGATTACAATCCTTAGTTTAGAATATTATAGAGACTCTGAAATAAGAAAGTCAATGCTTATTAGGCAAAGAGCTGACAGAAAAGAGAGGAAAAGCAAGAAACTGAAGATAAGGGAAACAACAGGAGGTTGCTTGTTGAGCCTAGTGACCTTATTTGCTGCTCTTAAAATGCTAAAATTATGCCAATCACAGAAAAAAAAAAGGGGAGAAAAAGTCCTTTTAAATTCAATTTTTCATTACAGTGGTTGGATATTGTTGGGTTTTGTTTCCCGCATCTGTTCTCGGCACTTTTATTTTTCCCCCTCAGGTTAATACTTTAAAATGCAACTTGTTGTAAGCTAAAATGGAAAAACCCCACCTGATTATACATCTGTTAAGTTATTGTTACTGACAAGTATGCAAACTGCTAACTAGTGCTGGGTGCTCTTCATTCAGTTTGCATTATTTCCTTGACAAGTAGCACCAAAATTACTGGGCAAGAGTGAAATACAGCCTTGAACTAGTCTCAGAGCTCATTAAATATTTAATAAGTAATAGGACTCCATCAAAGAATGGACTTTCCCTCACCTATGACAGCTGGAGGCAAGAATTGTTTTACAACTTGGCCTGAAAAATGATGCTCTATGAAAATGACATGAGTAAAAGAGATTGGAAAGAGGAAAAACTATTCTATTGTTAGCATTTAAATATAGAGTAACTTATGAATAGCTGACTTATTTGTGTTTATTATTATGGGACCCCAGGAGCTAGGAACTATGACTGCAGACATAGTTTTCTGCATTTATCTGTTTCAGTTCCCAACCACCCCCTGGATGAAGAACCTTTATCTAACATCCAACCTAAACCTCCCCTGACACAACTTAAGGCAATTTACTTGAGCGCTGCCACTGGTCACTACAGAGAAGAGATCAGGGTCTTATGTCCTATTACCATAGGTCCCATTGCATTTGTTGCATTTTTTTTTTTTTATCATTAAATTAGATGAGGGCTAGAAATTTAATAAGCATGAAATTTTAGAACTCTGGCATTCTGCTTATAATTAAGCATGTGGAAGACAGGGCATCAAACAGTTAAAAAAGTATAACAACATTTTTGATGTCATAACTCTTGAGAGATGGTAGAAAACATTTGTTGGACTAAAAAAAGCATCTAGCCAGATAAAACAAATTATTGGTTTTCATATTTTGTCTTGTAAAGCTTATATTTTAAAACATATATTCCAGAATCATGTTCCCTGCAGAAGGGACACTGGCTCCAAAGAAGTATTAGAGTTATAAAGGCAATCCAAATGATCTGTTTATGAGTCTGGTGGAGAAAAAGAATGAGAAAACATAAATATTACAGTGTATATCTAATCAAGCAAATCTCTCCAGCTCTTAGGCATCTAACTTCAGGATTAACATAGAAATTCCAGACTGCTTCTGGAACCCAGAATCCAGGATAGACTACTGGACAGAACTAAACACAATTCAGAAGACAAAATGCAATAACAAATCATTGATATGAGCATATAACACTGATAAGAGAAGAGTTTAGTCTCCGTGCCTATAACTTTTATTAATTTTCTTAATTGGTCAATGGATAAAATAGCTTCTGATTTTTTTAGTTGCCTACGATTTTTTGTTCTGAAATGTGTTAAAGAGAGACCAAAAATCTTTAGCTTGAAGAAATGAGAAGACGTCTGTAACTTTCAACAAGGCATAGAGTCGCCATTTTCTGCCATCACAAATAAAGACAGAAAAGCTTGTAAACCCTTGCCTTGAGGAAGGACTGAGAACAGACTAGCAAGTTACGGATGCACCAAAATTCTTGTTAAAAACCCTGAGCATTCAGTAGATATCAATCAAAACATATTGTTCCCACTGGACTTGAATACACCCTGAGCCTTTCACAATGTTCACTGGGTAAACTACATACACAAAAAGTATACGAGCAGTATGTTGCAGTTTTAGTTTCTAGTGATATAGATAACTTGCCAATGAAATAAGGAATACTTCCCAGACAGAAGTTTGACAGAAGTTTCCAGAAGTCTCCGTGATATTTATAGTGAAGGCAGGGAGATCCAATGTTCTGATGAACTTTTGCACCTTTTAAGTTGGAAAAGTGAATTTAGATATCTCCAAGGGTAAACGGGCATACAAGGGATAAGTTCACCTTGTCTTAGAAGACCTAGATTGTTCTCATACAGACATTGTCCATAACCGATATCATTGTGATTGATAACTAGTTTAATGAGGTCCCTAGAGACCCAAAGAAATAAGGAATTCCCCTGCAATGTTCAGACTTTTATCTTTAAATGTTTAACTGTCAATCTTGACAAGATGATGAAAAAAATTATTGTGCTTTATCATGGATTATGCCTCATACTGTTTTTCCTTCTGCTGAAAGAATTATTCTGCATAACTATTAGTGCTGTGTTTAAAAGAATTGAACATCTTCTGTGAAGTGTCTTAATTATTTAATGTGTTTCTTAGTAAAGCAGTAAATTTAGTATGGTGTCTGCTGTTTACCTACCTGTCAGTGAACAGTAAGACAAACAAGTAATGAGTGCAAGATACTTAGCAGTGTCTCTGTGGGGTAAAGAAATGTTCTCTCAGCCATTCTATCTCAAAGGCAGAACTGACTCACCAAGCATGAATAATATCTGAGTTAGGGAGACTGAGACCTAAATCATTGCTATTATCAAGGCACATGACTTCTACTGATTTTAATGGGAGTGTTTCTTGGGATCTGGCCTGCTCAGCGTACCTGAAATTACATAAAAAATCATGATGACACATGGATGTTTCACATCCATAACTTGTGTCCTATAAATTGAGCCTGGCCTCAACACTAATTTTACATCCTTGAAAACTAAAATACCCATTTATATTTACACCAGTTTCTTCTGAAGAAACCAAGATTTGAAACAGATTGCAACAGAACTATCCACTGCAGCCTTTGTTTCATCAAGGGACAATTACATATGGGTGACTATCTCTCCACAAGAAAAGAGAAGAGACCATGATGAAGGTTGAACAGAGTGTTTAATTGGTTGGATCTTCACTACACTCCCCTGATGAAGGTGTCAGCTGCTGATAACATAAAACTATATCCACATAATTTTGTCAATATGATTCAAGGAAAGAAAAAAAAATTGTGTTAAACTCCTATTACTTATAAAAAATTTAGCAAAAATATGTTTGAATAGACATTACATTTCATACAAAATGTGGGTTATATTGCATTAAAAAAGATCCCACTAAACTGAACATTTCACTTATGTATTTCTGAAAATACAAATGTAAGCAGAAGAAATGCAGCACCATCCTGTTCTGTGCTATTTTTACCTTCCAAAATAGCATCTTTCTATGCCAAGAATGAAGATGTTGCTTGTTTGTTGTTTTCTCCTTGTTTTAACGATGTACCAAGGACAATCTTTGTTAGAGAAGTAAGTGTGGTGTAAAGAATTACTAATGAATTCAGGAGGAAGGATTCATTGTGCACTTTCAGTAAAAGGAACTTTCTTATTCAGTCTTTCAGGACCTGATCCAAGTCTCATTGAAGTCAGTTTGATTCTCTGCTCTGATTATTCAATACAGAATCAGCAGAGACAAAGTAAACAAGACATGTCCTAATAAGTTCCATAGGAGCTACGATCTTGCCTAAGGAAATCAATATAACTTCTGTATCTCGTTGTATATCATTGTAGCCATTGTGCAATGAGTACTATTACCCTCTGGATTTAGACACTTTATTTCATCTATTCATCAGTGCACCAGTTCCCAAAATCCCTATGTGTTGAGAAATCCCAAATACATCTGAACTTCACAGCCTGCAGTTTTCTAGTATCTTCTGTATCTTTTGAGTTTCTATCAGTTTGTTATCTCACAGAAAATACAGAACTTCATCCGATTCAGAAACCTAAGCCTTAGATAGATCAGTATCCAATTCCCTGGGATATGTCCCACTGAGACTTACACTTTCCCCAGTTATGTTGTGCTTGGCAACATCATCTATACCAGCAAGTAAATGTGGTGAGTGGACCACATCCAGCAACCAAGCCCCCACCCAGCCATCCCCTCAACTTCCCCTCAGTGGGATGGGGAGAGAACAAGTATGACAGAAGTGAGAAAAACTCATGGGTCCAGCAAAAATCCACTTTATTAAATGGATTTTAAGTGACCAAAGGATTTAATGGATAAGAGAAGGGGAGGAGAGGGATTATGTTGATTTTAACAGAAGAATCAAGGATATGTGCCTATAAAGAGGGAAATGGCTCAGAGTTTATCTACATAAATTACGAAGCGAACAGATAAATCAGTTTTAATTTATTGCCTTCCCCCCCCCCCCCCCCCAAGGTAAATCACATGCAGGGGAATGTCTTTTTTAGTAATAACTAATTTGAAAAAACATATTACTCATTAAGACATAAGGGTCTTGTCCTGAACTGAACCATTGCTCAGAAGCAACAGAACGACAGTGGCTGTTCATATTTTTTCTTTCCCTTTGAGCACATGTGAAAGATCCAGGGACAGTCTAACTCTTAATTCTTGTCTAGGTAATTACCTTCTAAATAAGTTAATCAGCTTTCTTACCTTCTAAAAGGATGCATGAGTAAAAAGCATTTTTTGACACTAACACCTTGACATTAGGAATAATGTAAAGTGACTGATGAAACAACATAAATAGCAATAAGCCACTAAGAAGATTCCCTCTCCAGTTCTTGCAAATGTGATTTTAGTTCAACTGTGGTTTCATTTCTTCAGCTACACTTTTTTGGCAGTACAAAAACTTCTCAAGTACAATTTTTACGACTTTGACAGCTAGTGATGTTATATGCTGTATTTTGCTGCTAATTATCCAGCATAATTTTCCTGAATTTTTAAGGCTATTTTCTACTTCCTACTGAATTTCTGTTTCCAGCTTTTTTTGTTATTTTTGGGTGTTGCATAGTGGTAAAAAACATTAAAAATATTTACATACAATAGACTTTATGGGTGATTGTCTGAAGGACTGTGGTCCTATCACAAAAGAGCTGATTGCTGCTGTACTTTACCTTGACTGTTCCTTGACTTTACTCTGAGGGCCACCACTAAGCTGCAGCTGGCACAGCTGGCAGCAGCACACCTGCTAAGCAGAGCAGGCTAATGAGAATATCTCACACCAGCACACTTTTCTTTATGGTGGATAATATGGTCCTTCAGCAGAGGAAAAGTCCTTGTCCCTATCTGCAAAGTCCAAACTCTGTGTGTGTCTGCCACAAGCCTGTTCACTGCTTGCCCTGAAATGACAGCTGCAGTTAGCAAGCAGCATTACATAGCAAAACCTTGCACTTATTTGCCTTCCTAACACTCCTTTTCAAACTTTTGTATGCTTTTTTATAGAATTCTAAAACACAGGCATAGAAACTAAAGATAAAACCATACATCTCTTTCACACTGTATAAAATATTATGAATATTCTCCTCAGGTAGCAAGTATACAGCTGGTCACCATGGATTATGAAAATGGTCAGTCAATATTTGTTCACCTTCAAGCAAGGAAGGGTAGAATTTTTAAAAATTAGATGACTCCAGCAGACTTTTCCATGTCAGTTGTTGATCAGCTCTGAAGCGCCATACACTGGCAAAGTCATACCATTTAAAGTGTCACAGCCTTTGGAGAACGTGTGCTTTTCTAAAGAGCCTCTATATTATGTAAGAATATATTTTACAAACAAATACTTTCTTAAAAATGTATTGAATAAAATGTGTACAGATTTTTCATTTTCTAATAAACAACTACCTGTTAGTATTTCAGTCTATTAAAATAGACTACAGATCTCTAAGGATTTGGTTAACAAGTCCTTGGAGTGTAATTGTGTGATAAAAAAACCTTTTCCAATGATCTTTTAACATTAGGACACCCTAGGTATTAGCTATTTGCATAAGTTCGGTGTATGTTCCTTATTGTATATAATGATTTTTTTATCATCAGTGCTGAATCTAGACTTACTAATTAACAAGCCCTAATCATATTGAACTGAGAATTAACTGGCAGAGTAATTCAAAATCTTTATGGAAAATGAGACAACTTTACTACTTGTGTGTAGAAACTTTGAATTATAACTGTAGCACAAGTGTAAATATAATTATTGCATAAATAGAACTATCCAAAATTTTTTACATGATTCACCCTAATTAAACAGGTTTTCGGTGTTAATTGCCTGATATTTCACTTTCAGATTGATTAGGACACTATTTTCGTGGACACTCTGGAATCCTGCCCATATCAACTTCAGTTTTTTGTTTTGCTCTATAATTTTGCAGCATTAGAAAACTCTGAGGCCATCTTATTGACAGAAGTCAAAATTTCACAACCTCTAGGCTGCATTTCCCCCCCCTCCAGATACTCTGTAAAGAGATAGAGGGGAGGTAACAGATTTTGAAGGTTCTTATTAACATAAACTAGCTGGCTATTATTGAGTTTCAGAATGTCATTCTCTAAAGTGATACTCTGAAATAATTTCAATTATTATTGATGCTTCTTAAACTGTTTATAAGAGTTATAAAGCTGGTAATTAGTTATTCAATAAATTAAATATTTATTTGAAAGTAGTACTTTTCTTTCCCTATATCTTTGAAGTCTAATGGAACTTATTTGGAATTTAAATATATAGATATAGATATATTTGTAAGGCTTTTGGGGCAGAAATTAATTTCAGTCTTAGTATTAAAGAAGAAGCTAGAAATCAGATGACTTGTAAATAGTAAGTCCAAACCTCTATTGAAAGAAAAAGAAATTGTCTCATATGTCTTGGAGTTCATGGACTGGACTCTCTGTTCCCTTAGACATTCTTCTCCCTAACCTTTGAAAATATTTAAATACTAACAGTTTTATATAATACTTCAAGATATATCTTGTAGAGATAACAACCCAGATGAAAGAAAACGTAGTTCTTGCATGCTTAATGTTCCAAAAAGTTGCTTTGAATCATTGGTAAAATATCACTGTGTCTGGAATGGAACTATTACTACACTTACTTGTACTTAGCAGATTTTAAGACCTTGGTCGTAAATTTCTGAAGCTCCTGAGTTGATCAGTTATTTTAGTTACTTAGTCATTTCAGTTCAACTACATTATTAGCTAGTCAGAAAAATAAAATTTAAATTATGTTTCATGCAAAGTTTTTACACATTTTTAGTATATGGCTCAGAACTGTAATTTCCTGCCAAAACTCTCTACCAGTATATCAAGTTTATTAGTTTATTGAAACAGCATCAATGCTGTCTTAAGTAAGAGACTTGGGAGAAGCCCTCTGAACCACTGTCTCCTTGCACATTCCCAGAGGAGGTCAACAATATTTGAATTCCTCTGGTTTTCACTCTCCTCGTTCTGTAGATTACACAGGAGACTAGGGCACATAAAGGGCACAAAGTAGCTTTGATCACGTACAGCTAGAGATTTGGGGAAAAAACTGTAGGGTTTGCTTGACATCACACCAGTTTCTCCACATGAAAAACAAAGCAGAGAATAACAATCAGAAAACAGAAGGATGAAATTAGGAATGGAAACCTGACAGCATCTTGAGAAAAGCCAAAGTCTTCCACTAAAGTTGAATATTTGTAGAGATGCTTTCCAAACTAGAAATAAGCTGTAATTCTAAAGGCTTTGGTAACATCAAGTTTTATTTGTAACTTAATTTTTCCCATCTTCCTGTATGACAGCCTAAAAGATTTGTTCATACCTGAAAAAGGGACTTTTAAAAGGCGTCTATGCTACAGTTAATTGAAACTAAAAATAAATATCTGTTTCTTTTGTAAACAAGAGTTGGCCTTGCCCTGTTTTTTTGAAAAGAAAAAAAGAAGTTTATTGAAAATTAAAATGAGTAATTAACAATGTCTTCTCCCTTACCCCATTATAGAAGACCTTTTGTTTCCCAAAAGAGGAGAACATAAGCTGCTTTAAACAGAACAGATCCTAGCTAGAGTAATCTGAGTTGCAGGCTATGCACAATTGAAGCTGAAGCTTGTTCTGCTTTATAGTCATTCCCTTAATGTGTGATGCAAGCTAGGAAAACAAAAGATTTTCAAGTCCTCCACCCAGGGTTGCAAGGGAATAATAACAAAGCCACAAGTCAGGCACTTCAAGATACTGCTGTATAGTACGTGATACAAAAACGTACATGAATGCAGAAGCCTCAGTGCTTCAAAAGCCAAGGCCGGCAGAAGGTGTGCAGCTTTCAACAGCTGTTTCAGAGGGTCTAAGTTGTTGAACAGTGACTGTCAGTGGGAGAAAAAAATCCAACCTATACTTTGGTTCATCTTCGCGCATTCAGTAGGTGCACTTAAAGTGTCTGCGTCTGGGCCTTGTTCAGCTTTAACCGCACTTCAGGCTCCTTCCACCCACCTGTGTTCTCTGCAGGGACAGGAGTGCTGCTTTGCTTACTCTGCTGATGACAGTACACGTACCCCTGGCAGTGGAAGAGCCCATTAGCAAATGTTGTCAGGAAAAAACTGGGCTGCACAGAAATCAATAACAAAGCTTTTCATTGACTATAATGAAGCTGGATTTCACATTGCAAACCAGAATTCTTACACTTCTTTTCATCAGCATTCAGGAGATGAAAGGATTGATCCAATGACACCTTTTATTTTTAATTTACTCATGATGGAAAACTCTTGAATAAAAAGCTCATCTTTGGCAAAGAAAGAATTGTAGGAACTTATTTATGAAATGAAATCTCTACTATTTGTATACACTCTGTCTTACTGAAAAAGCAGTTAGGACTTTTCTGAATGTATTAATATATGTTTAGTAAATTTCAAATCACAATGAGGACACGAAGCTACAAATACACTCTTCGTCTTGCTTGCTGTGAGTATTGGAAAGGGAAATAAGATAAACAGATAAAATTACAACCAATACTAAAATATATCTCTTCCCTTTATTTAGCATCCTGAACTGATTTATGCTCAGCATCCCAAACTGCTTCATTCTTTGGAATAAAAGTCACAAATTCTCACATTTAGTGTTTAATTGATTTTGATATTTAAATGGGGGGGGGGAAAAGTATTCTGTTTATTTAAATGAATTTTAAATAATTCATTTGATCTGGTTGATAAAGAAACAGTAGAATACCACTGGAAAATTAGTATTTAGGACCATTTAGAAGCTGATTTGTTTCTTTCTTAGCATATTCTAATATTTCACTGAAGATAAAAGAGGCAATTCTGAATTTAAATAGAAATACAAATTTTTAAAATTAACATTCACTCCAGAGCATCAAAACAGTGTTTCAAGTAATTTGATTTTTTTAAAATGTTATTCTTTCATGTATTTATTAATGTACACATCAGTAAATATTTTGTTTAAAGTATATAAATTTACATTAACACACAATCTACTCTGAAATCACTGCCTTTACTGCATTGTCACTAGTGATTAGGCGTTATAAAATATTTTATATTCATAGTGCATTTAAACAAGATCATTCAATTTAAAATATTTAGGGCAGATCTATTTGAACATTATTAGATAGGATATTGAAAGGAACTAGTCTTGATTCTGGGCCTGATCCAAGACTAGGATATTTCCATTGCCGCAGTCCCAGGTGCCGTCACACAGTGGGACGTCTTCTATACTGATTCTGTCACCATCAACTGGTTTGAGTTGATTACTCCAGACTCCAAATTTTAGGCTGTGATTCATGAGACCACAAGTGACGTGATTTCTACTTAAGGACTCAAACTGTAAATTTATTTGCCTATAGTCCACCAATATTTCAGGTGCAGACATATAGACTTTAAAGATGAACTGTATTGGGTCAGAGGAATTCTAGCCTCAGTACACCTTCTTTCATTCAAGCTATCAAAATGAGCAATATTGTGCAAAAGCCATTGGCCTTTGTTGCCTCTTTAGAAAGGACAAAGACCTTCACAGCAATGACCCCTGTGTAAAGTGATGGAGCAGTGCAGCACAGCAGGAAGAATTACTTTGAAGCTCTGAAAAAAGAGATATTTCTATTTTCTAAAACATTGAAGTGAGGATAAACTCCCAGGTTTTTAGAGCATTGGCTACAGACGCACCATGCACAGAGCTGTATAAATGTTGTAGAAAGTGTGTCTTTTATACAGTGCTTCCCTCTGCTTTAAGGTACACCAGGAAAGAAAAGCCTGGTTCTTAGAGCTCCATGGAATGAGTACAAACTCTCAAAGGAGATCCTCATTTGTGAACAGCTTGGCTTATGTCTACAATAATTTCTAGCTCACTACTGAGAAGTCTGTGAAGGGCAGGATAAGAATTATTTCAATTTTGCTCACAGTTTTTTCCTTTTTTTTTTTTTGGGTGGTGCGGTGAGTGGCATGACCCATAGTACTTAGACCTGGGTGAAAACGAGATTGATTTCAATGTTCAAATAACTAACTAGGAAACTTGGTAGGACTGTAAAATACCAAACAGTAACACGCATTTCCAGCCCAATACCTGCAAAGATCTCAAACACATCTTCTAATCCAATCAAAGATTTTATTTTAGCTTTCCACATTTACAGTAACAGGCACCTTTCACTCAAAGCCTAAGTGATCTTAGGCCTTAATAGCTTTTCACTGCAACATGAATCATACTTTCCTTTACTCATCCCCAGTAATAGAAATGTGAATTTGAATTATTGGAATAAGAAAATTATAGGTAGTTTATGTTTGTTGTAGTCTTGTTTCTATGATTTTGAGAGAAGATGACCATAATTTGTAACCCTGGTAACAGAGACTGCACTTCCTTTTGTTAAATCTGACCCAACAAACTGCTTGCTCCTCTGGATATTAGTTGGAGGACAAAACAAAAAAAAAGAAAATGAGATTAACTCATCATTTGGGAATTTTCTTCTGTTGTTACTGTTTAATTATTCAAGTAGCATTAGAGAATGAGATATTATAAAAGGATTTCAATAATAACTGCTTCTGCTGGTGCTATTTTTAATTGTGTCAATCTTAAAGGAGAAAACAACTAACTTCCTTTAAATAATGTTTCTGGATAATAACACCAAAAATCACCATCCCCTTAAGAACACACTTAATTACGTCACATGCCTAATCAGCACCTATTCAGATTACCTAAGAGTTGATTAAACATTTACTTATAATTATGGCAAAACACTGAGAGTAACTGCATAAGACCCACAAAGACCTCAATCTTTGTGAAAGATGTGGATCATGATTCTCTGCTCCCACTGTAGTAAACAGAAATCGAAGTTCTTTAAAGCTTGCAAGAGTTGCTTTGTATCTTCTAGCATCTTGTCCTCAATTAGCATCAGTTTACAGCTGAAACACTGGTCTGTTAATTTAAATTGATTTGATGTGATGGAGCAGACTGTGTTCTAAATGCTTTTTCCTAAATCACACTCAAATAAAAAGCTTGTGATGTGTTGATGTGATATCGGTGCCCACAAGCTGTAAGGTTTGGCTGTATTATATGAATGTTTCTTTTTTAAAAACAAACCATCAATCTCTCTACTTGTACTATATCCTTTGAATAACACTGTTGAAAACATACTTATTCCCTGAAACATTCCTATTCTAATGACCACATTCCATCATCCACCTTTTTCTCAAACATGTTCTGTGAATCTACTGTATCTTTTACCCACTACCTGCCTGCATACATCCAATTTCACAACCATTTTGCACAAAGCAGTGAATTTCATCCTCATAATCCATTTACCAGGTTTTTCTCCAGCTCTTAAATAAAACATTCAATTACCTAAGCAACTGCCACACCAACGATTTTTGCTAGCCAACAGAAAATGCATGCACCTATATACAACCCCCTATAGAATCATAGAATATACTTTTTATTTGTTTTGTTTTGTTTGTTTGGGGTTTTTTTAGGTTTTCTTTGTTAAGAACCCAAATCCTGCTCTACTGATACAGAGATTTGTTGAGTCTTTTACTTGTACTCTGTCAGGTCTGGATTGAATCACTGGATCCCATATGTTTCTACGTCTACTAACTCTAGTTGATAGTTGATCATAAATTCCAAGCAACTTGTTTGGTTAAACTTCTTTAGTACACATTCAAGTCGTATCCTCTTTATGAAATGGAACACCATATGGTGCTGCTGATAACACTGTAAAACCTGTGTGTGAGCCTCCTTGAGACACAGTTGGCTAGAAATATTTGACTTGGAAATTTTTGACAAAAATTTCTCTGCTGCAGTGTAGTAGGATTTCGTGATGGCAACATTCAAGGACAATGCACAGGGACAGGAAGAATCACTGATTCATCTATGCAATTTCTCAAATATGCATATACACTGTCATTTTTAAAAATTAAAGCACAAATGTATCTAAAACTAAACATCCCAGAAAACATTTACTATTCCTGTTCCTTTAGCAACAGAGAGGACTCAGGAATCAGGCTATGTCTTTGAGATCCACAATCCCCTAGCCTTGCTGAACTGCGCACCTGGCTACTGAAAGAGAAACCTCCCTGTTTGCGCTGAAATTTCCCCTTTTAAAACCTTTTCAACCCCCTGCACTCGTGCTGCAAATTTTCCAGCTCTGATATGAACATGCACCTTCAGCTTCTGGGCAGAGAGTTGTTCAAAGTCAAAGCCCTGCTGCTAGCAAGCCCATTGATCCACTGGTGTAGAGCCATTAAGTGTTGATGGCCCTTGATTGCTCTTTCAAAGCTTCCAAGCTATAGCCTCTTCTCTACATGTCAACCTCCCCCTCTAAAATGAATGCTCTAAGCTGTGCTTAATGTTACCTTCAAAATGAAGTGTAAAACACAAGCGGGTATTCACAAAACACTAATGCCAATTATATATTGACACCGACATATAAATCACCCTTTTATTGCTAGTTAAAAGAATTGTCAGTCACTCATTTCCATCAATAAAAAGACCTGAAAAATCTAACAAAGCAATAGGGAAGAAAGGAGTTTCAAAGACTACCACAAGTGTGAGTATGAGCAGAGAAGTGCATCTTTAAGAAAACGCATGGATAATAATTCTCTGACTTATAGCAAAAAAGGACAACTTCTTACTAAGGCTGAGCTAAATGAAGGGCTTTATGAATCTCAAGTATTGTCAAACATGAGTCTGAACTATCCAAAAAAGTTGAGTTTTACATGAGACTTTTTAATGAGCTCAGCTCGACTCACTTTTTAGCACAGTTCATACAATTACTGATGATTTGCACATAAAATCAATGAAATTTCCCATAATAAATTATTGATTTATTTAATCCAGTTTCACCCAGTCAGGCATATAATTACTCACAGTTCTGCAAAAACACAAACCTGTTAAAATCCAAATGTGTATGAAATCACCAGTGCTTCTCAGATTAGCTTTAATCTGTTGACTAATAACAATCAGATTGATATTCCCACTCAAACAACCCTCCATCTCTTGAAAGTATAGATGTATTTTGAAACAGTAAATGGATTTTATCCTCTAAATAGATGCCAGATGCTCAGCTGGTGTCACCTGGTAGAGCTTTATTAAAGGAAATGTCAATTTATACCAGCTGGTCCATGTGACTACATGTCTAGGTGAGAGTGAATTTCTGTTATTTGTATACAGAGTTCTTTGTTCCACTTGATTATTCTTTAATCTTTACTAATTAGAGTTAGCTGAAAATGGTGTTTTGGCATAGAAACAAAAAGTACAACCTAATGTTGCCTTTATATTTGTCCCAATAACTGCATTTCCAAACAATACAAAGAAAGGAGAAACAGTTTTCAACTGAGTTAAAAAGGCAAGTGAAAAGAAGAAAAAAAAAATGTTGCAGGGAAGGGCATAAGAAACTCCAGAAGGACTAAAACTCAAAAACAGGACAATTCATGCAAAAAGAATTTCAGCAACAAGCAAATGCAGTTACAATGAACTGCAGTCTCAGATGTTTCCACATACGTTTTTTTTCTCTGTGTTTCCAAGAATGACATGAATATATACAATAGATCAGTCTATCCCACTCTGAGTTATATATGAATTTTGGTAGGTAGCTTCTTGATACTGCTTTGCAGTTGTTTTTGAGCTACTTTTATGTCTCATTTTGATATGCAAATAGCAGAAGCTCAAATGATAAAGCACCTACCAAATAACATGACAATCTTATTTCATTCTTCCTTTCAAAACATTCTTTTCTGGTTTTGCTTTTTTAAAGGCACAAAAGCTCTTCCATTCAGATGAGAAATGCAACTCTAAACTAGGCTATGTAAAGTAACAGGAGGATTCCGAGATTAAATGCAGACAAGTACTGAAACAATTTTAAAAATAATAAATTACAATATTTTTAAAAACAGAAAAGTTTTCACAAAGGCATAATTATAAATAGGAACAAAATATACAACCAAATGATCTAAACAGTGCACTGAGACCAAGCCCTCCTCAGACTCTAAAGGAGCTGAGTATCCTTAGTAGAATTTTTCTTCTCCTCATTTTTAAGATAGTATTTATGTATACATGAAGAGATTCACGATAATTCATTTGCAAGTGTTATGACCAGTCAGGAAGTGAAGAAAATGTATTTGTTTCCTACACATATAAAGAAATGTTTATAAGCAGAGTTCCTGCACCACAGTGCGAGAAACTACCACTGAAATAAGGACTGAGTGCAAGTGAGAAAGCTTTCGCAGCACAGTACCAGCTGAAGCTGGGCTGCTGGGAGAACGTCTTGCAAAATACTCTCAATATCACCCTCAACAAATGGCTCCACTAGCAGAGTTAACAGAAGTTACCAAGAACCGGCGGCACAGTCACAGGCCAACATGCCTGTGACTATATATATTTCTCATGTATATATATATATATACATAAGAAATATGAATGTGTAGTTATATATATATATTCTCCTGTGACTATATATACTCAACACAGGAAATTCCACAAGAGTGTATGCTAAAAAATCATGTTCTCACAGCTGTCTTATTTTGTCCTTTCTTTTTAAATGAGCACTGGACAATACATTCTGCCCAAAAGAACTTCTATTTCAGTAACTAGGCAACAAAGGTGATCAATTGTGTCGCATTTTTCCAGTAATCAGTGCCTATGACATCAAAGTTTCCATCTTATCCTTGAGTAGTTCACACACCACAGCTTGCTAATAACTGGCAAATGGAAAGGGCTTTCCTTTATAAGTAAGTGAATAACAACAGTGGCTCAAACAAAGTCAGAGGTAATATTGAATTCGGAATAATTAGCCATAGTAGAACCATGCTCACATGAACAAATCAAAACAAGCAAGGTCCAGCTACCTCTGACAAGGATCCTGCGACACGATTGAAAGCACTCAGCAAACCAGCTGTCTGGACAGAAACGGAAGACTAATACTTTATTCAGTTAAAATTAGCAGATGAACCTCAGAGGCCAGAAAGCAATTACTTTACTGGGAATTAGGCTCAGCCACACCCCAGTTATGTGACGAGGGTATAGATCTCTGTGGCCACAAACAGGCAAACTTACTTACAATTCACAGAGCTGTACTGAGATTACGGTATCTGCTTGTAATTTTTGTGGGTACTTTATAGACTATTCCAGTGCTGAAATTGCAAAGCAACTTGAAGATCAGTACATTAAAATTTTATGAAAGTAGATCAAAAGGATTATTTTAAAAGTTCTTCTGGGAAATGTTTATTTGTGCATTCAACATTACAATATAAATTACTGTAAGTGAGTTAAAGATTCTAAACAAAGAGCTTACCAAATGCTGAAAAATAATTCATTTTCCTATATCATCACCTTTTCAAGAGGCATCTCTCTCTTGAGTTTTTTAAGTGTAGTTGACAACTAGTGAAATACTGCAAAACACAGGCCCACTTTCCTGTCAAAAATAATCACTTACTTCAACGGAGCTTGCCGAATTTAGATCAGCAGTGTCCAGAGCAGGAACTGGACCCCAGATATTTTAAGTTTGTTAAAATTATTTTTAAAACCAGTAATTTTTCTCAATTGTGACTTTGAAGATTTGTAGACTTCACAGTGCAGTAACAAAAAAAAAAATAAAAATCTGCTGCTAGACTACAACTCTGGCAAGTACATACAAGGGTTTTTTTCTGTTACTGTGCTATTTTGTCTACCATGCGTTGGACAACATAATGTAGTTCATTGTGCCTGTAGCTTTCCTCAGCTTGCGGTTTATAGTGTTCTCTGTGGCAGTTATTATACACCATGCAGCCACCAACAGCTGCTGAATATGCTTTTGAAGTTCAATATATGAGCTCTTCTTACTCTGTGACAGACTTTGAAAATGCTGTCTGTGGAGTCAGCTCATTTAGTTAGAAGGTGTATGTATACCGAGTGGTACATATGTAGGTTTCTTGAGATTTTCTTAGAAACACCTACTTATTTCAGAAGAAACTATATGTACTTCTTAGCTGAAGGAACAGCGTGGACCAAGCTTAGGGGACAATGAAATGTTGGCAGAGAACAGGCAGAGACATTTAACTTAGAGAGTTTGTTTTACAAAGTTTAACTGGGGGTAGTATCTAACTCAACATTGTAAAATATTGAAATGCAAGCATGTAATTAGGAAAATGATTCTATGAAATTTAATTAGATCTGTCTGATGTGAAAACTGGATGACTAATCATCTCCTGTATGCAAATACTTAGTGCACATATATTTCAAATATAAAGTCTAAGGAGTTCATATACTGTCTGCAAAATATATTAATGACTAAAATCTTCTAAATGAGTGTTCAGATATTACTGGGGGAGTAAACAATACTGTAAAAGGCAGTTGTCATTTTTCACAGCATTCTAGTTAGGGAGTGCAAATGTGGTATGATGACTGAGGAGCTGTTACTCATGGGAGTGTTATTGAAATGTTTTACAGTACTACGATGCTTTTATTTTCTATTGCTTCACTGGACTGAGGCAAAAAAGGATATGTACTGTTAAGGTACATAGGATGGAGCCTATTTGTAACTGAGTGTACAAACTTACGGAAATCAGAAACAAAATAAGACACTTAATGACCTATTTCATAGAATCATAGAATGACTTGGATTGGAAGGGACCTTAAAGATCCAGCCCCCCCTGCCATTGGCAGGGACACCAGACCAGGTTTCTTAAATCCCCATCCAACATAGAACACTTGCAGGGATGGGGCATCCACAACTTCTCTGGGCAACCTGTTCCAATGCTTCACCACCCTCACAGTAAAGGATTTCTTCCCAATACCTAATCTAAACCTGCTCTCAGTTTGAAGCCATTCCTTCTTGTCCTATTTGCTACATGCCCTTGCAAATAGTCTCTCTCCATCTTTCTTGTAGGCTCTCTTCACGCATTAGAGGGCTGCAATTAGGTCACTCTGAAGCCTTCTCTTCTCCAGGCTGAAGAATCCCAATTCTCTTAGCCTTTCCTCATACTGGAGGTTCTTCATCCTTCTAATCATCTTATCCCTCTTAATCATCACCTTTAAACATCTATTTGTGTGAGAGCAGTTAGGCCTGCATAGCAATACTTTTGCTAGCATTATTAGGTCAATATTAATGATATGTCCTCTGCTCCAAAATTAAGCTCTCTGCTGTGGGAATACATGCTCCATCTTCACAATTTTTTTCTTCCTGGAGTGTAGATTGGGTTCTTGTTCAATGCACAGTAAGTAGCTTTTATTACTATACATATTATATGGTTACTTCAAGACATGTATGATAATGAGTGTATTTCATAAATGTATATATATATATTTGAAGAGGTGTATAATATAAAGAATGATCACTAATCACATCTCCAGATGCAGAAAACAAGATAAAGGTAATTAATATTTCAGTTCCCCTTTATTCTTAAAAATACTGTGTCTTTTTCTTAAACTCATTACATATTTTGGAAAAATTAGTATATGTTTATTAGTAGAATTTGAGCTTTTAACTTAGGAACAACAACACGTATTCTGAAGAATCCTCATTTTTATGAGCTATTCTATATGCATCCTCTTGATGTAACTGCATGGAATTAAGTTCTTAGCCATACATTCTATTTATAGAGAAACATTTGTAAATATATTGAGAGAGAAATTCTGAATCTCTAAAAGCAAATAAATAAGAAAATAAATGACCTGCAAGTACCAGCCACTGAGTTGGTAATCAAATCTACAGCATCAAATCTTGAAAGAAAACCACAGGATTGCATATTAAATACTCAACATTATTTTCTTTTCTCCCAGAGAGAATATGACTTTCTTGTGCAAAACATTCAGGCTGTAGTTTGTGTCCTGTGCTCTCAGCCCTTCAAATTGTTTAAGACTTTAAAATTTAATCAAGGGATTTCTTAATGGAGGCGAATGAAGAGTAACAGCAGAAATACATTTGACAAAAGGGTAACAAATTTCTATTTAATTATTTACGATGGCCCTATACTGCTACTTAGAGACACAAAGTAGTCAGACTCCTGAGCATCAGATCCAGCAGTCTGGAAGGACAAGGGCATCAACTCGTCCTCACATCATACAAACAATTTTCAAGATTGCATCCTGTTGATCTTGATGAAATTACAAGTCTAGGATCTGATGCAGCATGCCAGTAATTTATGATCACAGGTCACTCCAAGCTGAATGCTTTCAGGGCACATCAAGCCTACTTGTCATTTGCATGCAACTCATTTTATCACCTAAGAGATGTTTTTCATCAGGCCACTGGGCAGGCATTTGCAGTTCTGGAATGCCTAAATTTAAAAAAAAAAAATGACCTCTTTTCGTCCGTCACAACATTAAAACAAACATCAATGCAAAGTGTAATATTAAAGCAATTAACCTATTATCTTCAGGTCAGATGTTTGTTATTTTGCCATTTACAGAATGACAAACTCTCCCACTTGGCTGCTGATGTTTGGACTGGGCCAGCTGTCTGTTCTTTCTAAATGCCGTTTCAGTTTATTATGTGACTCTGAAGTGCTTTTCTTCCTGCCATTTGGGATTACTCCTAGTTAACTCTATAGCAGAGCAATTTTCTTTATATTGCCTATTCAAGGAAAAGAAAAGGCAGATTCTGTAGCTGTATGTTATGTTGTTCTTACCTTGCAACTTTTTGGACAGGTGAGGTTTTTCGTGGGTTTGTTTTTTGTTTGGTTTTGGTTTTGGTTTGGTTTGGTTTCTTTTTCCCAGAGGAATCTCTCTCACTCCTAATGTACTAGGAGGGAAAGAATAAGTAAATAAGTTCTTTGATATTGTTATTTCTAATGTTATGCCACTGACAGGGGCCACAGGCTTCCTATAAGAATAGTAACAATTTAGAAAAGCAAGGTAACATTTCTCAAGACATTTCAAAATTAAAGGCTAAATTATAGCAGTAATAATGCCAAGCTCCATATAGGCCTAATGGAGGAAGTTTAAATATTTGAATAATTCTGATTGTGGGGGACAGGAGGCAGATAGCAAAGAGTTTGTAACAGGAATAAATTTATTAGCACTAGCTTAGGTATCTTCAGTCTATGTCTGTGCTAGTCATCCTGGGTTTCTTTGCAAACATCTCCAAAATGGAATTCATCCTACCCAATGATAGGCATCTAAGATAAATCTGAAAAGAAAAAGGCTCCTGAGGGTTCCAATTTCTGTCTAATGGTTATGGGGAAAGAGCAGATGATTCATTCAGGTTTAGACACAGAACTGATGGTTCTCTGAAATTATACAGGATGAATCCTGCATCAGGCACATTTTGACTCTAGGTGCCGACTGTCAAGTGGGTTAAACTTTTGCTGTGGTATACTTAGTGCACAGCTTCTGTATGTCACAGTGCACTCCAGCCAGCTACCATGCAGCAGAAGTCTTGCTTTTAAACTAGAGCTTAACAGTGGAAATGTTAATATGATCAAATAAAAGCATTCTAACAGAAGTAAAAAAGTATTATGTCTGTACTACTTTTAAACTACTCAGAGTAGTTTAAAACACACTCAGTCCAAAGCAAGTTAACTTGAATCTCTACTGATGACACCCACAACAGGGTAACTGTTGCAGACTATCATTCTTCCTTGATGCATTTAGACTACATGATACTAGCCCAGTAAGATTTCCGTCTTAATAGTTGATCTGAAGATCAAATCTAAGTAAGGTATTTCAACAGCAAATCGATTTGCATCTCTGTTGTGATTGCATTAGGCATATGAGAGTCTGATCTCCTGCTCCCACAGACTCTGAAACAGAATAGCCAAAAAATGCATGTGAATACATGTTTAGTGAACAATCAGAAAAAGGTTGCAACCTGAACATATTTAGACTCACTTATATACACTTTCATGGTGATTATTTGGGGTTGGGGTGGGAGGGGAATTGGCAATTAGAAAAATATCTCTCCGCTTTTTGCTACTTCATGTAATAAGACAAACAGCTCAACTAAACTTTCTATCATGTCATCCTGTCATCAATTCACACAACAAAGGGGGAAAAAAACACCTCATCTACTGCTATCAAAACTGTCATACACAATTATAACCCAGGTCATATAATTTCCTCAAGAACATTTTCTGTAACATTCATGGGAGACGAAGGTGCAAAGAGCATTCAAGGGTGTATTTTCACATATAGGAAGAATCTGAATTAGTCTTTCAAAAGTTTAAGGTTTGTTCCTTCGTACCTTTTCAGACTGAAAGATCAAGTATGTTTGGCCAACGAAGTTGGTTCTAACCTCCAGCAAATGTGAATAGGTATTGCAAGAAAAATAAAACATTTTGTCTGTGTTCTGTTTTCCTATAATATATGCCTATCAAGCTTTGAGCAAAAGTACCAGTTAAACTAACCATAAAAGCTTGACATTTAATGTTGAAACAGATAATAAGGGAACACAAGTGAAACCTTTCAAGGGAGTAAGAAAATTGAAGGTGAGTCATAGCACCTGGAAACATTCGTTGATTCTGTACGAGATTTAAAGGACAAATTACATGCAGATTATAAAAATATAATTTTATAAAGGATACAACAACTTGGGTGCTGCAGTGCCACACATCTGTTTTATATACTGCTGAATAATTTAGTAATGAATTTTAAAATTAGAATACGTTGAGAAGGGCCATTAATATTGCATGAAGCACTGTTGAATTACATGGTATCAAAATTACATCTGTTATAGAGTGTTTCTTCCAGTAATGGTCACCTATGTTTATACACAGTCATTGCTTTTCTTAATTGTAAGTATTTTAGTGACATTCTGGAAAGTGAAATCAACAGATGTTATATAGTATATAGCTCTTCCAGATGGCAAATAGTCCTCCTTTAATAGCCTAAATCAGCCTTTTTTTATCATCAATACCTAAACCATCATTACAAAACTGGGGTTTTTTCTTGCAAGTATTAAGTTGGGGAAAAAACGTTGTAAATTTTTCAGTGTGCCCTCAGAAAGATGATGAACACCGAAGCCTTAAGCCTGTAAATTTCTACTTGATTATGGTACACATTTGATGTTCTCTGAAGTTCCCTAGGGAAAGGTTTGAAAAATGTGAAAACTATTGCTATTGAAGAGAAATTGGTCCTATTTCTTTCTGTATCTGACCAAGTGTAAACATCTTTATGTTTTAAACTGCCATGTTTCTATGTTCTTACCAGACAAAAACACAAGGCTTTATGAAACAGTGACTGGAGTGTTAAACTTCCTCTTTGTTCTTAGAATGTAGAAGGATGTCTGTCTTATACAGTGAATTACTTTCTAGTAATACATTAAACAGTATTAATCTATAAGGATGATATTGGCTGGTAACTATTGCTACTACTTATATTGAATAAAAATATTTTCTCATATTCTTTCAGTAAATGCTGTCTTTATAATGGGACATAATTACTGAAACAATGTTTCAAGAAGCTGATAGACTCTTCAATTAGCATTTTGAAAGTAATAAAAGTTTTTACATCTGACCCTTTTGATTCAGAAAGGCACAACCCTTGGCACAGCACTGTTGCCAACACCTACTGCTATTTTCCTTACTAAAGCCTAATTACAGAGATTTAGGTATCTGCCTTCCGAAATCAAGCCTATATTCATTTTGCTGCAATATTACTGTCAATTTCAGCACAGCTGTGAAATATAACAACCCAACCTGTTGAACATATGAAGCAAAGAGCTTTACATTTAAAATAATGACAAAACCTCAAAAAATATTCAAGACCAGAGTTTTGTGGTTGATATTAAGCTACCTTCTATGTTTAGTCACTTGATAATTCCTTGGACCACCTCCTGCTTCTCTAAAGCTCACTGAATCAAGTTGACTTTGCAGGCTTCCAGACAGATATGTAGCACTGATGCACACTGGTTTTTTTTCTCCCACTCCTGCCTCAAAACACAAGGTCATATTTCTACTCTTCTGTCCCTTGATGGGTAGTCTCCAGCTGAAATCTGTTATGTAGCCATCTGTTTATTAACTACTAGCACTCTGCAAAACACATCTGTAAAAGAATCTAAATCTTTCAGAGATACCAACTAGCACTTTAGAAAAACAACTTCCATTTTCTGCACCCCAGTCTTGAGAGTGAATTCCCTCTATCTTCTGCCTATTTTGACCTTGCTTATTGAGCAAACATTGGTCTTTTCCTTTGTACTTCTTGAGTGAATAGTGAACATTCCTCTATTTCATGTATTTTTTGCTGTGCTTCAAAGTCCTGGATGATACAATTTTTGTGGTAATGTATCCAAGACTTTATAAATGATGTTTTCTTTCTCATGTCTGTGGCTGAATATACACTGAGTATAAATCATTAAATAATCACAGTGCTAACAAATGTCCAAATTTTGGAAACTGAACTGACATCTTCAGGATTTTGAGAAGGATATTCCTCACTGATATAAGAGGGGTAAAAGGAAGAAACTAAACAACTTTTCTTTCTTTGTGATATTAAAATTTCTGTGATTGAATTTGTCCCCATTATGAAACTTGTAAGAGCTCCTTAGTCCATTTGTTCTTGGTCTGATATTTATATGTGTGTGTATAAATATATGTTCACACAGACAACAGGTGATTGGAGGCAAAGAATATGAGAGTATGTGTTTAGAGTTCAAATTCCTGGGCAGGTTACTTCAGGTGTTACTGCCTGTTGTTTTGCAGTTCACAGTATGTTGGTTCACAGATGCCACTCAGTTGCTGTCTTTTCATGGAAGTAAATAGGCACATAGATGCATTTTGGCTGTGGCAAAAGTTGGAAGAAGAAAGACAGTGGTCTTTTAGAGGGAGGGAGGATGTAGAAACTTTCCAGGCATGATTCTGGTGAAGATAGGAGTTTCATCAGTAACTTACAAGACGAGCTATAAAAAACAGATGAAGAAGAGAAAAGTATTATCACAGCTCACTTGCTATCTAGTATACTGTGTGGGTTTTTTTATTTTTTTAACACAACATTAAGAATCACTGCGTCCTACTACAACCTGAAGGTCTCAACTTTTAAGCCAGTGGAGGGAGACTATCTAGAAAATATATTATTAATATTATAACCAGGTGTCTGGTTGATAGAAATAGGCATCTGATATAAGACAGGTGTTTAAGATCAGCAGGATTGCTAACTTCGGGGGTCAGACCATAAAAACATCTGACCATGGAATAGCTAAATGCCCAATATGCTACAGTGAATACACTGTGAGCCGTATTTATAGCTAATACAGCAAACTAATTACCACGGCAGGTAAATTACTGGCAATCCCACGTCTTATCTGAATAGGCTGTTGAGCTATTCTGAGTCATTCTAGTTAAGCCTAGCTGATGTAGAAAAAAGGTGGATGGTGCATGCTACCGATACTAATAAAATCCATTCTTACATCATTTCTTATTCAGGATGCTTGTAGCTAATCCACAATTCAATGAGTTTGAATAGTTCCTACAGGGCAGTTTAAATTATCATATTCTCATATAAACATATATAAATATGTATCATATAGATTGTACAATAATCATCATTCTTTTTCATTAAAGCACCACAATCACAATATAAAAGATTAAAAATTCAACATTTTTGCAACCCATACCAATTTTCATTAGTTCTAGATTGCAAACCTCAGGAACTAAATATGATTTTCTCTCAGATTATTTATATAGGCAAGGCCTGACACTCTCAAAGGCACCACTTGTTGTCAGACATCTATGTAGTATAGAATAAAACTGAAATAAAATATATAAGAGAAATAGGGAGAAATAAAGATGACTCAATATAGGCACAGATTTTTTTTATGCAAAAAAATACAGTAAAGCTTTATTGAACACTACATATACTGGCCTTAATTTTAACTCGTTTGTGTTAAATTCTAAATGGAAAAGACATCAGTAATGTGTGCACTGTTTATTTAGTACAGGCCCATAGCCTTCAATACATTTCAAAGCATTATTTGCTGCTTTCTAGTTTTGAATTAGTCTCTCAATCTTCCTCCAACAGAAAACTACCAGCTGTGACGATTAGTAACTCCTCTTTTTTGTCATAACAAAACATGTAGTGCCATATCCAGAGATAAATTCGTCTGATGGGTTCAGAGATGGGAGTCAGCAAAATCAAAGAAGGAATGAATTACCTAAGAGCAGAACAACAAGGCTGAGAAAAGACTCATGCTGAAAGTACCATGGCATGGATAGATGTACAATGTAATCAGCATAACAAAAATAATTGCTTTACTTCCAGCTGAAGAGACTCCAAAATTTCTGTCCGAAATATATAAATGAAAACATCTTCTTCTTAAAACTTCTGAACTTTTTCCATTTTCTGGCAAGTTTAAGTATCTGTTATTATTAAAACTATTTCAAATTTTAGCAGGCAGTTCATTCTCTTGGTTTCCATTAACTCTAATAGTTATGTGCTTTGAGTCCCTACAAGAACAGATATTCACTTATAAATAATAAATATATTATATTTAAGAAAAAACTTATTTTACGCATCTGTCTTTGTCACCACCTCAAATTCAATGCAGCCTCAGAGATGATGTCTTTATGGACAGAAATTACCTCAAAAATTATTTCCATTACTTAAAGATCTGTAGTGACTTAGAGTAATTGGGAATCTTCCGTATTTTTGAATAGAAGGATCCCTGTTGGCATTGAAGAAAACAGGAAGATCTACAATTTTATAGACAGAGTTGATATATTGATGCTATTGAGGGTGTGAAAGTAAGATGAAAAACCTCACAAGTGCTGTGTCTGGCACAGGGCACTGCCAGACGACACTGGCCAGCAGCTCTCCCACCCACTCCCCAGCACGTCCCAGTACAGACATAGGCTGCAAAGAGGAAAAATTATTTTCATCGTCATCTGAACTCTAATAGACGTGTATCACTGAAACCATGTTGTTATACACAGGCAAACAAATGTAATCCTGCAATAATAGCAGACAAAATAACTGGATTAGTTCATAACCAGGACTCAGCAAACTAGCACTAGCTACCTCAGCACAGTTACAGCCTCTTAAAAATGTAGCTTTTCAGAATGGCACATGCCTGACCTTGTGTTAAAAATAACATTCAGCCTCTTTCTGAAACTGATGCTACAGGGCAACTTGCACATCTTACCCACTAGGAAACAAAGGGGAAAACAAAATGTAAATGTTTCACAGGACTTCTGAACCAAAAGTTGCTCAGTAAGGATGTGATCTCACCTGAATTGTTTTTATGGCTCTACAGTACAGATACCTACACCTTAGCTGAACCCATTTGTCACCTTTTGCAATCAATGAAAGAAACAGGCACTCTTCAAGGCAAAATTCCTCTTCTGTTGAATAGACCTGTTGGTTGGTATTACCAGGAAAAACATTCTCTATTTACTTACAACTGATTTGGATTTGGCTTAAAAAAAAAAAAAAAAGTATTGAAATATAAACCAGAAAATTAATGAAATCCAAGGAGCATGAAATCTTTGTATGACTCTAAGAACAGCATGGTGCCTCAATAAAACAGGGTAACTAGCTAATTAAAAGCCTCATTCAATTGTTCACAAGTCACAAGCAGTACATGAACCCACTAGAACCTAAACCCAACTAGAAGTAAATCCAATAAACTAGTACATAAACCCAACTAGAAATGTTCAGTTACAATAGACAGACCATCACAGTCAACATTGTGTAGATATTTAAAGAGAAAAACACATGGCCTCTACCATATCACAGAATCATGGAATGGTTTGGGTTGAAAGGGATCTTAGAGATCATCTAGTTCCGACTCCCTGCCACGGGTAGGAACACCTTCCACTAGACGGTGTTGCTTACGGTCCCATCTAACCTGGTCTTGAACACTCCCAGAGACAGGGCATACACAACTTCTCTGGACAACCTGTTCCTGTGCCTCACAAGCCTTTCAGTAAAGAATTTCTTCTTTTTATCCAACCCAAGTCTACGCTTTTTCAGGTTAAAGCCATTACCCTTTGTCCTATCACTTATATGCCCTTATAAAAAGATCCTCTCTAGCTCTCTTGTAGACCTCATTTTGGTATTGGAAGGTGCTATAAGGTCACCCTGAAGCCTTGTCTTCTCCAGATTGAACAGCCCAGCTCTCTCAGACTGACTTCCCAGGAGCAGTGCTCCAGCCCTCTGATCATCTTCATGGCTCTCCTCTGGACTCACTCCAACAAGTCTGTGTCTTTCCTGTGCTAAGGACCCCAGGTGGAGTCTCATGAGACTAGAGTAGAGGAGCAGAATCACCTTCCTCGACTTGCTGGCCACGCTTCTTTTGATGCAGCCAAGGATACGGTTGGCTTTCTGCAAGTGTAAGTTGTTGTGTCATCATGAACTTGTCAACAAACACTCCCAAGTCTTTTACTCAACCTGTATTTATGCTTGGGATTGCCCTGACACACATGCATGATATTACACTTGGTCTTGCTGAATGTCACAATGTTTGTATAGCTCCAAGCCTGTCCAGATCCCTCTGGCTGGCATCTCTTCCCTCCAGTGTGTCAACCACACCACACACCTTGGTATCATCATCAAACTTGCTGAAGGGGCACTCAATCCCACTGTCCATGCCATCAACCCCTAAGGAATGTCATTCCTCACTGGTCTCCACTTGGACATCAATCTGTTGACTGCTACTCCAGAAGTTTCTAATCTTCCATGGATTGCATCTTTCCTCAGTTCCACCTGCCTTAAAAATATGGAAGAGAAAACACCCAAAACAAATAAAAAAATTGCACTAAAAGCATTATTAAATATTTAATTTTAAACTGAGAAAGAAATCCTGTGTCCATCGGTCAGTAACTGAGAGACACAGAAAGAGATGCTTTGAGACATGTACTCGTGCTACTCAGCTCATTCAATGGGATAGTAAATTTAGGCTGGTTTAATCCAGCAGCAAACAGCAATTCTCTTTATAAGACAGAGAGAGCTCTCTCGAATACTGCATTGAGGACTGGACTCAACACTCTGCTTTCTTCCTATTCATGCCTCACCTGACTTCAGAGGACTTGGCACACTGAATAACATTTATCCCAGCTAGTTTTAGGTACCGAATCAAGCACTGTTTCCCGTCATCTCCTCAGACAGTCAGTGGAGAGCTGAATCACCTATAGCAGCACCTGTTGCAATTTAGACACTTAAGTTAGGTGTCTAAATTTAAGTGAAATTAATGCAGTTCTGATTAACTGCATAAAAATGGTCTCTCAAGGCCAAACTTCAGACATAAAGGTGTAGGAGGGAAGCTGTTTACTCCCACAGGCAAATTTTTGTCCAAGATATTCAGATGTGTTACAAATCAAATATGTGATAGATATGGAACTAGCCCAGGTAAGAAAAGGGATGGTACCTTAGCCAAAAGCTGAAAAATTACTGTGTTAATATGTGAATTAAGGAAAGTTTCTTATCATATTTTGTCATATGTTATATAACTGAAAACACAGAATTGCTCATCTGACTTCAGTAAACACAGTCCCCAAAGTACTTGGCTTTCATAGATTTTCAACACAAATGGGGGCAATGTTTAGTTAGCACAATAGTGGGTCTTTTTCTTGATATACAATGTATGGCAATATCAACATGGTGATAAACACAGACCTGCCTTGGACAGTATTTTTGTCCTCCATTTTCAAATGATCTGTCAGGCAGTCTGTCTAAATCTTTCTGATTTTCTGAAATAGAAGGTATTATGGAACTGTGGTAGTCATTCCATGGCTAAGGTTGAAAGTACCTTCCATTATAAGCTCAACTAGGCCCTTACATCTAATTTTAACATCAGACTATTTTATTAGAAATTTCTCCTGTGTGGTGTTCTGAAAGAAGATGATTTTTCTTTTCCCTTAGAAAGTTTGAGGGTAATTGGACAAGGCATTTGTGAGATTTGAGAGGCTGTAAAATCAGAGGTAATTTGCATGTTACATTATTCTAATGTATTTCAGAACAGCAAATCCCCAAAACAGCATGTTGTAGAAACAGCAAATGTGGTTTATTCTTCTGTCTTCACCAAGAACTGAGGAATTTATGATCTTTACAGGAGTAGACAAAACTACCAGGGCTAGGGAAGAAGCAGAGCTTAAAAGGTTTTTAGGAGCTGGGCTGCTGTGAGAGCTTTTGTTTAGCAGGTGCTCAGCAAAAGCAGGCTGTGGAGGTATCTTCCTGCTTGACAATATTTTAAAAGACAGAACTGGGAATAAATACAAATATAAGATTAGGTTTTCTATTACTAAAAAAAAAGCAAATTCCCTTAAAAATTATTGACTTTAATTTTCAGATATGCCTTTCCATTAGTTTACAAAAACACTTTATTAGAACAATCTGCATTAAATAAGAAATTTGAAAGTCAGGAAACAGTAGCATTTTAAAATAAGATTAATAAAACCAAAAACATCAGAAACTCTAACATTCTTATGTAAAGTACCAACACCTCCATTATTCTTTTCTCCTACTCTTGGTCATGTAGCTTTCGGGTATAGTTGAAATGCCATACCTTGACTTGTAAGTAATAAACCACAATGTTTTACTACTGCAAAGAATAATGTTAAAATATAGGTACCATAAAATACTATAAAAAGTATTACAAATTTAAGTAAAAAGAAATTATACTTTTATGCTGTTCTATTCCCCTTTCCCTAGCTTCTGAAGTATTCTCTCTAAAGTTCTGAGAACATACATATATATATAAATTACGTTGTTATCACATGTAATTTATATAATTTCTAATGTAAATCTCATGCTTTCATTTTTCACACTTTACTCAAAGAAGGCTAAAAAACATAGATTTAGAGCAAGTGCTGTATTTATAAGCCTGTAAACTTGGCAACAAAATATAGCCATTACAAGTTGAGGACTAAAATCTCCCTCCAACTTGCATACAAATAAAAGAATTTAGTATCATAAACACAATAATAATATTTTATATAACTTACTGAAGGGTTTAATGTACTCTATTTCATACAATTTTCAGTATTATTCATAGAATATATAGTTATGTCTCAGAGTAGAGATTATTAACCTAGATGGTATGCAAGGCATGGAAAGGAAATTATTTCACCTAACTTCAATCACCTAGAATTTAGTTGCCATATCCAAAGTAGTGGTCTCAAACTCTATGTGTCCCATGAAACTAGAGAACACCTCCAGAAAGTAATATATCCCCTTTGAAGATCCCAAGACAATGTTTTGTTTCCTCAAAACAGGGATTCTCTGTTTCAAGTGCTCTAGGACATATCAGACATGAAGAGTGGGTTGGCAGACAACAGAAGAGACCCCTTTGGAGCTGTTGCTGAAAGCAACACAGAGTATATCAAAATGTTTAAAATGTCACTAGATTCAAAGTTTTGGGAACTGAATTCCACCCAGCTGCCAAGTTTAAGCTGAGTACACAACTTTCTTAGTGACTTAAATTAGGTAAGAGTATTGCCACCCACACTCACAGGCATAAACATAAATCTAATGGGTGGGTTTGTTAGCCAAGTGACCTTTTTTTTTTTAAATTATGTTACCTGGAGAACAGTTATTACAGGTCTGCCAATCTATGTACAGCTATACGTCACAGAGATTCAATGAAGGTATAAGAGTGACTTTTATGCCAAGGACAACAAGCATAGAAAGTTTTGTATGTCCATAACTTGTAAAAAACCTGTAAAAAAACCCTGCTATTTAGTAAAATAATTAACCACATTCAAAAAACATGTCTTTCAGTCTTATTGACTTTAAGTGTATGCTTAAACTTAGCAAGTGTCAAGCTTTTTCTGAATGAGAGCTTAAAAGATGAAGGTTAGAAATAAGAGAGAAAAAGAGACTGTCCCAAAAAAATGAAAATAAGAAAGCTAAAAATACTTCCTTCTCTCTAGAGTAATACATTTTCTTGGAAATACATAATGATCTAACTACAGTGGTGCTCCTCTTACAATGAAAATTTATTCTTAAATGATTTAGCAATGGCAGTGTATAATGAATAAATTATATATGAAGATTAAGTAAGGCAGCATTAGAGTGTCAATTGCAACTTTTTTTTTTTTAACAGAATTAAGCCAAGGATACTTTAAAAAGGGTTCTAGCATTTGAAAAAGCTGTGAACAATCTAATAGCTCCAACCCGTGAATTCAGTTTTACACAGATAATTCCACAATTCTTCTCTGTATTTGATCCAAACTGATATTATTTTATGCATCGTATGGAAGGAACTCTTAAAAGAATTTAAGATGTTATTTTTCTTGTTAAGATAAAATTCTTGAGGTCTAGAGATGCTCATGTAATAGCAGATTTTTTGAAAGTTTGAGGTGCTTTGAGCAAATTTTGCCAACCTATTTTTCCTCTTTCATGTGCAAATGATGACATATCAACATTTGAACAGTTACAGGTTTCTACACTTAATAGATCACTGAAGCAATCAATATTAACCAGATGATTTGGTCTACAGGTTTCTTGTACCATGAAAGAATTTTGTGTAAAGATATTAAGCCTTATTTACACCTATCCTTCTAATTCAATAAACTTTTTGACTCCCGTAGCTTAGTCATTTTAACTCCAAGAGAGTGATATGTAAGACTGCTTGGTAATCAGCTGATAGCAATCATATTTTCAGTTAAGTGGATGCCCTACATGCAAGTGTGAAAAATAATTTTAAAAAATGTTTCTGTGTTCTTTAATGTTTTCCTAGATCAATATGACATATTTTGTTCCATGTTACCATTCATCTTGCTTCAAACAAAAACTGATTATTACTTTCTCCTATCAAAGGACTAGCAAAGAGAACCCATCTCAAATGAATAGATTCTTTTAATGATTGAGATTCACAGTGTCCAGATTTTATTTTTTAAGCTGGCAAGGAAAATTAGTTCTACCTTTCTTTTAAAATCCTCTCCTGCAATCAAATCAAATTACACTGAATAGTGAAAATAGCGTGAGAAACTGGGATTCTTTAAAATAGCATATATTTGATAGACATTAAAAAGATTATTAAATCCTTCTTCACCTTTTGCTATTTGGCATGAGAAGTTTAATATGTTTCATTTCAGTCTACAGGGGGTTTTGTGTCTGTACAGTACATGAAATCGAAGAAATGCAGAGTGGACAACTCTTCATCCAGGGAACTAATAAGCTCACTAAGCCATAAGCCCTGCCTCAAATGAACTATCATTTTTCACTTTTCTTACACATTTGGGAGGCATTAAGCAATTTTTCCTATGAAGGAAACTTCTTTCCTTATCCAAAGGAAGCAGTGTCCTTGTATAGTGTCTAAGAGAAATTGAAGCTGAGGAGCGTGCGTAACGGTAGCTCTACATGTGGGTTATATGTGGGTAAAAGCCCTTGGTGAAAATTTTGCCTCAGATATCTTCTGACTGCAGGAATCCTGGACACAGAGATTCTGCTTTTTTTCTGAAACGCTGTATGATTGAGAGTTTTGATCCTTTACCATAAATCTTCAGTTTGCCATAGGATGGTAGAAAGTGTTATGTGTTATGTGGTCTGTGATATACAAGGTCATATAAAATCAGTGTTCTGCAGACCCTGTATGGTATGCTTACCTACAAATTCATAGGGTTTTAACTACATTATTTCCAGGCCTTTTTCTGTTCTATGATCCTAACTATTTGACCTCCAGAGGATAGCATGTACGATTAGTTCTACAGGTTATAAATTTCATCTCTAACATCCAAAAAATAGCTTTGTCCAAGTTTTCAGACCTATCACTGCACGCGCTGCATGCTTCTTAAGAAAACTGTAAATTCAAAGGTTTGAAGCTTTGATGAAGCGCTTGAAGCAGAGCTGAATCTGAGGAGAGAATCTGGCAGTGATACTGAGCAACGTGAAATTCCATGTCTGAAGAAGGACGAGGAGATAGCTGGCTATCAGTGCTGATTAAAAAGCATTTTTACAATCAGACACAGAACCATGCTGCTCTACATAACATTGCTGAAGTCTGAACATGCCCTTGGTTAAATGCAAAATAACATTCCCATTTATTTCAGTGATTGTCAGAGTAAACTCCTGACAGGAAACTTGTCATACCCTTTAAATACAGGGCAAACCTTCTCAGCAGCACACACTTCCACTTACAATTCTCAGAAGACATTATGTCTTATAGAAACAAAAAATGAAAGTTGCTTCTAGTTTGTCTTCTCCTGATACAGCTAAGTCTCAGAAATTATAATTGAGCCATATATAGCAGAGAGTGGGTGAAAAGGAAGTGCCACAGCAAGAAAATAAAGGTGACCTGATATATGATACCTTTCACTCCGTCAAGGCACTTCTCAGGAAATACTGACTGGCACCTTAAGGAAATGAGTATGATTATATTCCAAGGGAGCAGAGGGAAAGAAAGATGTTAAACTTGTCTTGGTTTCTTTAAAGGTTATTTCTAATTTTTCATTTAATCTCCTTAATGAGATGCCTGTTGTTGCCCCAGACATACTTGCCTACTTCAACAGGTGACAGATTGAACCCCAAACTTCAAATATTAGAAGGTAATAGCTACTTAAAGATTTTTATAGGAATCATAAAGAAAAAAATCCATCTACAAGTGTTCAGAAAATTCAAAATGTTCAGAAGGGAATGACCCATTCCTGAGTTTTAAATGTTAATTTTATACAGCTGATTTTCAAAACAAAAGTGTATAGGCTCCAGCTTAAAGCACTGCATAGATATTAAATATATGATGATGCTTAGTCAGCCTACTTACAGTTTATGGGCTATGTTTCATATTCAGTGCCAGGTTGCAAACATCACTTTGAACCTGGGCCTTGCATGTCTTCTGCTTTCAGCTTAGCATTGAGTTAAATCCCAGAGATGGTGTTATGAGAAATTCTCGCTTTTATCACAGAGCAGACAACAAGAGTCATTAAACTTTGATGACTTAAATGGGATAATGTTCAACAAAGAGATGCATGCAATCCAAAATATTTTTCTTTTAAGTTTGTGTGTGAAAGATAGCATTAGTAGGTAACCAATTACCTTGTAAAGGCTTCTGTAACTGAATGTTGGTTGACAATTATAACAGAAAGGTTTGCTGAGACTCTCCTCTACAGGTTGGGTGCACTCCTTAATAAACCTCATAGTCCTTGTCCACCAGCTACCCACAGGACAGGACTTAATGAAGAGCACAGATGCTTTCTCTAACCATTATCTTACCTTTCATCCCCAACAACTCATGCACCAGAGGCATGCACTCAAGTCTCTTTCCATTATGTCCATGTGAGTCTCTGCTGGATTACTCAGTTCACATACAGTCTTGTATCTGGAGTGAGAGAGCGTGAAAGGAGAAAGTCAGCTGCAGAAATGCAAGGATATTTCATGGCCTGGAGGAAATACTGTATGCCAGAAGCAATGCAAAGGAGGGTATTGGACTCTTCTAAAAGGCTTTTGCCAACACCTAAGGGTGCTCACCAGTCATGATAAAACTGAGACAGAGAAGTGCATGCAGGTATTAATTGCTTGCATGATCTGGCCTTCTGTTAGCAGAGCATGACATGTTTGTACGTATTTCTGAAAATCGACTGTAAACCCAGAATGTTCTATTATTTTTTTGTGGAAGGTGTTCAAATGACAGTAGAAGCTGAGCAAAAGAAATGACACCAGGCAGTGTTGCATCCTGCTTATAAGAAGCAGTAAAAGACAGAGACTTGTGCCCTGAAAGAGTGTCAGAGGTTGTTGACTGCTAAATGAACCCACCCTGGGGAGTGATCCTCGCCTACAGACCAAGAGCTACAGAAAACTGCTCCCTGCTGCTGAGCACTACACCAGAATAGTGCTTCATGTTGCTGAGCACTAGTTCACCAGAGCAGACTGGCTACATCCACAATACATAGAAATCAGTGATGGACATTTTCTGAGACTCATATGCGCAAGGTATAATGATGGTGGTTGTTTGGTTTTTTTCTTTCTTGCGAGAGCAAAGTGAATAATGTGAGGGCTCTGCAGCAGCTCACCAAAGTGACCTTTTACATCATGAAAGTGAGGCCATGTATTGCATGCCCAGAGGTATGTACATAAGGTATGTGTGAGTTTGGGATAATACTGAAGTGAGGAAATAAACCTGCTTCACTCTTGTCTAACACAGCTTAAAAAAAAAAATCAGATGTGTTTGAAGGTTTGCTGCTTGATGCATTGTAAGCTTCAGCATGAATTACCATTCATGCAAACTGGAGTGGCAGGGAACCTGTACGCCAGAGGGAACTTCGAAATGAAACTCATTAACACCAAAGATGTACTCACAATGGGCAGTGAGGAAACATATTCAAGCTAAGAGAAGTTTAGGAGTACGTACTTCCCTGTGTATCTAGGGAAAATGTACCTGGAATAGGTAATAGCTAATTATCCTTACAACATGTATCCATTTCATTTTAATTCAGTCTTACTTAAATACTAAGTGATTTCTTCTCCATGATGACATGAGGCAAACTTTAATCCTGCCAGAGAAGGTATCAGGCTTTAGAAGGGAACAGGAATGAAAGAAAATAGATACTATTATCACTTATAATATTTTATTCCAATGTATAAAAGTTTTCTGGATTTTTTTTTTTTTTGCCCTTCTAAAGTTTCATGATGTAATAACTACATTTCCCCTCATTGCCTTACCACCATCTATTCAAACTTTCTCTCCATTCTTTCTTTAAGCATTTAGGTAAAAAATTACCTTCATAATTAAAAAATCTCTCTTTTCTTTTTTTTTTTTCCCCTGAAGTACAGTCTCTATATATTATTGCTAAACTGAGATGGTCTCTTCTTACTGGCAGTGACCCAAGCCATACAATATTCCTGTTTGTAAGTAGACATCACTGATACTTCAATGCTGATCACTAAAATTAAATAATAGTAGTAAAACCCGTTCTTTTTTTAAGGAAGATATGTTCTCCTGGTATTGTACTCTCTCTCGACCTTATGATCAGATCAAAATAAGAGTGATTTGGGGAGTGTGGAAGAGCAAATGATTCACAGTGAACAATTTAATAACAATTAGCCTGTTTTCTATGTGCCAAGTGCCCACAAGTAGCTTAATACTTTCTCAACTATATTCATTCCCTGCAAATATTCACCACGTATTTTCTCAAAGTTACAGGGATTTTAAACTCTTCATTTGAACTGTTGTTCAAATGCAATATTATTTTTCTTGACAGAGAAATTCTTGTTCAATTAATGTATAAATGTAAATGAACTCAGGTGTCTGGTGCAAATATCTTAGATCAAAAATTCACAATTTATTCTCTCAAATATTTGCTATGTGAACAGTAAATAGATTTCTACTATCAAGTATTCAGTAGAATGCCTGAAAACATTGAGAACAACCAGAAGACATTTAATAGCTATATTCTATTTGTTAAGGTAGAATGGGAAACCAAATCAACAAAAAAGATTAACCCAATTCTCCCCTCACACCTAAAACAGGTCTGATACTAATTTCTTTCTTAAGCCAGTTTCTTCTGGGTAGTCTTTATGGTTTTGGCATGAGTTCTGATGTCTCTTTATTTTCCCTCTTTTTATCTAAAGCACTCAGATATACACCGAGAACCTTGTCTGCAAAAAGCTATCTATAGCAGCATAGAGGTCAGCCTCACCCCTTGGCCAAGAGTCCTTGTGACAGTAGTTTAGGAAGTGTAATGTGGCCTCTATTTTTACTAGCAAAAGTGACAGCCCTTTGGCAGAGCTCTCACAAGCTCTTCCCCCTCTCATTTCAAAGTGCTTTACTCTATGTTGCATATTCTTCATCTAAAAGCTGGTTAAGCAGGAAGGATCAAAACAGCTATTAAAGCCATTCACCTGTTCTGTGCTTCTAGCAATCTTCCATGATGGTAATGAGGCTCTCCATAGAAGACTACTGAGATGTTACAGTGTTTACTGGTATCTACTACTTTCAAATCCTGTTACGCTTTTGCATCATGCTGAACACACTGATCACTCATTTGTATTGCACATGGACTCATTCAAGCATACACAAGGTTGAAATCGTCCAGCTGTTACTACCGTGCTTGAACATAAAGGAGAAACAGCTCATGCATGACCTTCCTTTTTGTTAACCCTGATGAGTTTGGCATCATTTTTCTTTAACATCATCTGTAAAAAGGACCCAAAGATTATTTTACTCAAAGTACCAAATTTACTGTAAAGATAGACATGAATATCTGCAACTGATGGGCATAAGGTTAGTAAAAGAATGAGGGGCTGAGAGAGGTCTTTCATTGAAAGGCACTGTACAGACAGATGGCAGCTACTGCTGCTGCCACCTGATATGCTGACAAAGGCTCTAACTGTTGCTCAGTTTCCTTTTTGTAGTTATATTCACAACTTTTAAGTGCTGAGACTTAGTTGCCTTTTTCTTTTATGTCTTTTATTTTGTCCTTATCACTTCAATATCTTTTCTTGAGAGATTTGCAGGCAGGTTATCGCTGCAGCAGAATTCTCAACATCTTTTTGTTCTTATCATACCCATAATCTCCAAAATTAGAAATGCCTGGTTTTAGATCAGCAGAACTGGTGGTAATAATCATGATCAGTCAAGAGTCCAGATCCCCAGACCAGCTTGTAGGATTGGGGAACATCCAAGGTCGAGCTGGAAAATTATCAGGAAACCTAGGACAGGATTAGGACTGGAGACAATAAAACGTATCAGACATAGCTTAGGAATTTCTGGGCAGGTTTCAGGTCTGAGTCAAGCCAGAAAGACAAGCCTGCAATGTGTTGTATTTATCCTGGTTTCACCAAACCTTTTGTTTATTGAGCTTTACTCAAATTGCTATCAGCAGCACCTATACTAATCAAGTGGGAAATCCAAACAAATAGTTTGATGTGATATACCACCTCTTTTTTCTCTTATCATAAATCTGCACATACTGTGTGGTAGCTTCAATGAGAAAGAAAAGCATGAACTTTCTCAAGAGCACGTTTTTTCTCATAACATATTCACAAGGCAAACAGTTCAGGTCTGTTTCCCTGCTAGCAGCATGTTATTGCATTTATTTTGGGTCTGTGTTTTGCTTGATTCATAGCCATATTCTACAGTCTTTTCCCTAAGTATCCTCAGAATTATCCTACTGAATAGCTATTCTGAAGCAAGGTCTCATCTTCCACTGTCTCTGTAGTGATACTTGCTTTTCATGTTGTCCCCAAAGTCATTCTCTGTTGCAGTTACTGTACTTTTCTAAACAACAGATGCTCCTTGACCCTTAAACAATTGCAGTCAAGATGTAGTTTCAGAATAGGCCACCTTGGCAACAGACAAACATAAAATACCCCCTTCCAAAGTCTCGACTATAGATCATGCTTTTCAGTGCTAACTGCTCTGGCTGGAGATGTGAACACAATTCCAGCTCTTCTGCCTTTTCTCTGGATTTAGAAAAGCAGAGTTCCAAGAACACTTGAAATTTTGGCAAAAGAATTAATTTTATGAATTATGCTCCAGCAAAAAACAATCATACATGTGGCCAGTGTGTAAGATTCATACTCATACCAATTCAAAAGAACAGTAGAAACCAAAATACACTCTTATACTTTTGAGCTAACTTTCCTCTTTTCATTTATCTTAGAATTGTTTTGGCTGTAAAATGAAAAAAAAAAATCCTCCAGCATAATAATAGCTATTTTTCATTTTTTACCAGAGAAATTCAAGAGGCTTTACTTGATAATTACAGGTCAAGCTTTAAAAAGCTGTGTGAAGATAAATTCTCTTACACCTAGTCTCACTGACTTGTCCTTAGATTCTGTTGGGAGAAATCAGTACACTTGAATTATTAGTTTTTCCCAGGCTTTATGTTTGATGCTTTCTTTTATCAGTGGAATTTTTAGAATATAATTGTATATTTTTCTTTTAAAACCTATGTTCCAGTCATGTACTTTTCCATATATAGTTTACAGACACTTGCAAATTCAGGAAAGCTGGCTAAGGGAAGAAAGCTGTATTGTCAGAGAGCTCAGTTCTGCTCATCGCATTTTCATTGTGAAAGTGTTCAAGGGGCTGGAAATCATTAAAAATTACTGTCACTGGAATTCTTCAGTTGTACCTACTACAGCTGAATCACAGAGTAGTTCAAAGAGTCCCACAGCCTGCATTAAGTCTGGTAAGATGATTAAGATGATCTTTCCTGATCTTAGAAGGTATGAACCTCTGAAATTACTTAAATATATGTTAGAAAGCTATGCCAGTTTGTGTTGTGCCAACAAACAGAGCATAATTTTCCCTTAAAACAGACAGGAGAAAGTTGATATGCATGAGTTTGCACACCAAGGATCCTGAAGACAATACAGGTCAAACTGGGCTTCTAACTTAATTTAACTTAGACCTTCTTGACTACTGGCATAATGATTGCATCAATTTACAGTTCATTTATACATTATTAGAATTAAAGCAAGCAAAAAAAAGACTCCAAGTGAGTTTAATGGGAAGGGCTCTAATTTAGAGGACATTATGAATAATTTGTGGACTTTCCCCATAGAAATTAATGGTGTGAAATGTCTAATAATTCACCTATTTCATCCCACACAGTACAATAAATCTGCCCTGGCCTTATGTGAGTGTATCTTAGATGAGAAAGTAATGAGAAGCTGCCTTAGAAAGCAGCACCTACTTGGCCAATGATTTGAGAAAAAATTCTGACCACAAAGAAGGTGAAATCTATAACAGATTAATTAGACATACAGCTCTAAATAAATTTGCCATTCAGAAGTAAAATATATATAGACCAATAGAACCCCTTCTAATACGTCTAATTTTGCTATGCCATTCATAACAGAGACTGCACACAAAATTCAGCAATTTTAATCCATTTCTAACTTTCTAACAATGTGGTGCCAACAGTAATTTCATTTACAGTATATTACTAAGATACTTTTGCTTTTAGAATATTTTAGAACATATTATATAAAGCAAGAAGTAGACACTGTGATCACCTCTCCTCTGAAATGTGGACACTCAGAAAAGACAACACTGTTCTAGCTACTCCAGTATTGCTGAATGTAGAGTGCAGACTAACTCGGTATGGTCCTATAGCTTCTATATGCAATATTCACACCAGTTCTTTCAGTTCAAGTATCTTAAGAGAGCTAACATACAGCTGATGAACATTCTGATAAATCAATTTATTTTTCCCCAGTCATATAGTCCTGCAATATAATTTCTTATTTTCCAGTTTATTCAGTCTGTGATCACAGGTTTGGGCATGCTAAAACACAGGTTTGTTTGCTTATTTCTAGTTTAGATGCATCCATATAACTTTCTAGCAACATACTATCCTTTCCATTATTTAATATTTCCCAGTCTTTATCAGTCACGTTTTACTCCATATTGTACTAGTAATATGAAATTACTAGCAAAAATCCAAGACCACTGAGGGGGATTTTTTTTTTCATGTGTAGATAGCGATAGGAAAACGGGGAATGGTTTTAAACTAAGAGAGGAGATATTTAGATTAGATATTAGGAAGAAATTCTTTACTTAAGAGAGTGGTGAGGCTCTGGAACAGGTTACCCAGAGAATCTGTGGATGCCCCATCCCTGGAAGTGTTAAAGGCCAGGTTGGATGGGGCTTTGAACAACCTGCTCTAGTGCAAGGTGTCCCTGCCCACGGTAGAGAGGGTGGAACTGAGTGATCTTTAAGGTCTCTTCCAACTCAAGCCATTCTGTGATTCTATGATTCATATCTACACATAAGGCAGCCAGGGGAAGATCTCTATTCCCTGAGACAAGTTTAATGCCAAGACTGTTTAAATCTAGCATCTTGTACATCACATTGGCTATATTCACATTGGTAGCCCTCTGACCCCAAGGCATAAACACCTTTACATCTTGGAGAAAAATTTCAGGTCAAGTACCTGAAATAATGTGAGAACTGTTTTGGACACTTATGTGAGAAGGTCAATGCTTAGCCAACAGCCATGGCCAGTTTGGTGGTCTCATCTATCTTTCCAAACATACTAGTTATTATTTGGCATTGTTTTTTATTAATACATTAAAAAAGAATAAAAAGCAAAACCTGCATTAGTTATGGCACATCATCCAATAAAAGTACTTCTATTTGCTGTGTAAGTAGGCTGGCACCTTCTTTTCAAAAGAACATCTAAGAAGATTATCACTATATATATATTTTTATTGTAGCACATTTAGTAACTCTATCACAGAATCACAGAATGGATCAGGTCAGAAGGACCACTGGAGGTCATCTGGTTCAACCTCCCTGCTCAAGCAGGATCATCCTAGAGCACATGGCACAGGATTGTGTCCAGATGTTCTTGAATATCTCCAGGGAGAGAGACTCCACAACCTCTCTGGGAAATCTGTTCTGGTGCATGGTCAACCACACAGTAAAGTTCTTCCTCATATTCAAGTAGAACTTTCTGTGCATCAGTTTCTGCCCATTGACTCTTGTCCTATTGCTTGGCACCACCGAGAAGAGCCTGGGTCCATCCTCTTGACATACACTCTTCAGATACTTACAGACGTTGATGAGGCCCCCTCCCAGTTGTCTCTTCTCAAGGCTGAACAGGCCCAGCTCCTTCAGCCTCAAAGTACAAGAAATGCTACAGTCACCTAATCATCTTTGTCATGCTAAATCAATATGTCATTTCTAATTCCAGCCTACATCTACTGTTAAATAGCAAGGAGGTTTAAAAAACATTGACAACATCTTTCAATGTTAAAAATTTACCGGAAGCTTTTAAAACTGTCAGGTTTTTTGCAACAAATGAAGTGTACCGCTTAGAGGAAAGTAAATGAAGCTAAACATGTACTTGATATTGATTCAGTCTACACAACAGATGACAACATGGATGCAAATAAAGTGCTTGTCCTTTTATTATTATTAGTTAATATTTACATCACTATAATGCCCAGAGGCCTCAGTCAGGAGCAGAGACCCGTTATGCTAGAGACTACACAAATATGCACCGGAACATTTTGTTCCAGTATCATCTTTCTCCTGCTGCACACTAGACTCATTGATGACTCATTTGTACTGCCCAGAGAGTCATTCAAGCATACAGAGGGTTGATTTTCTCCAGCTGCTCTGAAAAGTTTATAACCTAAGCAGCAAGGGAAGAAAGAAACAGAAGAAAGAAGCTTCATAAATGCAAAATTTCACTTTGAAGGTTTTGTCTTATGTTTCTTGTAAGACAGATGTGTTGGAATATCCTCTCTCTTTCTGGTTTCTCAGGTTAAATTCAGAGTTTCACGCTTCTACACCATAAGACTTGTTTTCTTAAACCTGTCTCCTTCCCTTTGATGCATTCTCCTTGCTTATTCTCCACTGTTTTCATGGCATGTGTTTTTACTAGATCACCTTATATCTTCCAAGTCCGGCAAGACACTAAGAGCAATGTAGGAGTTACAAAGATATGGTATTCACTGGCTAACAAATTCAGCTCTAAATATTAACTAAACTAGTGCGTTCAGTTTTGAAATTCAGTATGTTCCACTGTGTTCATCCAGAGTGTGACATATTTTAATTATGATACTTAATATTTTGCTATATTTTATATGATCAGTTCTACAAAACAATTGATTAATATATATAATCAGTTTTTCATAGAAATGCCTCCTTGGCACTAAGTTTTTATCTGAGGGCAGTTTCTACTAGGTAACAGGAATGAGCCCCTCCCCACCTCGCATCCATCCTTGTCCTCAGCAGGTGATAAGGTTTAAGGTGCATAGTTCTGTCTCTGACAATCAAGTCCTAGTGGAGTTTGAAACTAGATTTCAATCAACTGCTCTCTGGTCCTGTGGATGGGTCGCAGCTACATTGGTATACAAGGTTTTCTCTCTCCTCTTTTCCTGCTTTCTCACCTCTTAAAAGGAAAAATTGAAAGACTTTTTTTTAGAAGTCTACTAAGTGTTTTGATGTTTAAGATTGAAACAGGAACCCATTATTTAGCTCACTTCAAAACCAGTAGAAATTCAACTACCTAAAAAGAAGAATAGTTTTTATGATTTTAAAATTAAAGATATAGAAAAATCAGACTTTGAATCGAAATTTTGTTGCAGCATAAACGACAAAGTATTATAATATTAACCTTATAAAAATCCCAAATGTAAAATATCCCTTTGCAAAATAAAAACATTTTAAAATCCAAGTAGCATTAAAGAAATATTATCAATATAATTTTGATGTCTTATAAGAAAATTATGCAAATGCAAAAAAAAAAGCCTTAAGAGAAGTATTACTTAGTATTAAGAATGTCTACTTCTCAAAGAAATTATGTGTTCCTGATGATATTTAAAGAAATAAAATCCATTATACCTAGTCATCACTAGGATTCAGAGTTAATATCATACTGCTACCTTATACTTCTTCCAAAAAGTCACAGATGATGATTTGTGAGTAGAGTGTCCCATGGCATTTATTTGATGAAATGTTAATTAGTTTTATTGCTGGTAATATTTCTCTTTAGGAACTCTTGGGGCTAAAAGAAATATATCTGTACAGGTTGCTGACTGGTACAGCTTAGTCTAAACTTACAGTCACTAAAACCAGTTGATAAGTATATTCACACTAAGTTTTTTGGAAACTGATGGCTAACATCAGGGAGCACTGAGGTCTACTATCAGTTGCTACTGAGGTGATCCTTTTAACTCACATTTTTATAGAGAATAAAAAAAAAAAAAAAAATTAGTAATACCAAAACCAAGGATTATTGATTATATGCAATCTTCATGTACCTTCTCCTATGCAAGACTGGTAATACTGTCCCAGTTATTATACTGTGATGCACTATTACAGGAAATGAGAAACACTGCAATATTCCCCCAAAGAAAACAAGAACATGCTGTTCCATACAAATATTTTCCTTTTACTAATATTACCTTTTGTCAGGGGTTTGTTGCTTATAAAATAGCTCTTGTAGGAATATTTAGTCAGGTGTATTTCTGCAAATCAAGTAGAAATGCTAAGTCAAGCTTTCATTTAGAAAATTGGGGGAAAATTATATTGACTGCCTATCTCTGATAAGTAATAATTCCTGATTCTTTGGTAATAATTCTGACTTTAAAAAGAACAGGAAATAGTGAATGCAAAAATTGACCTAGAAGTTAAAATAATGGGAGGGGAAAGTTGATCTATAATGGCAGATAATAGAACAATGTTATTTGTGAACTTTCCTACCTCCGGGTGTTTTGACAGCAGATAATGTTTCATTATCATGAAAAGCTGTTGCTATTCAACCATAATCCATCAGCTATCATTCCTTGTATTTCTCATCGTTTATTGGCCAGCATTGATAACCTGCATTTTGCACAAGATGACCTCTTGTCCTTCCAACAGGTGTTGTTCCAGAGGATCAAGCAAAATTATTGCTCTTTTTGACAAGGTTTCCTATAGAGAGTTTTCTGGCTTCAAATGAAGCATTCCCAACTTGTTTGAACATTGCCTTATTATACTGCCATCTTACTCAGGTCTAAAGACATTATTATAATAACAAGGGGAAGACTGTAAATAGATAGACGAGCAATACATGCTCCTAAGGAATGAGAGAAAAATTTCTTATTCTTTATGGAATAAAGCTTTGGATCAAATCCCATCAAGCAGCACTAGTGGTATTAGTTACATGACTAGATTTTACTGCCCAGCTCTTTGGTTTATCTTTAAGTTTGATGCAAGCAACAATTCCGGAATTCATTTCCAAGCCTAGATTTTTGTTATTAAACAAAATTATTTTATAATTATATTCCATTACTATGGAAATGTGGTGGCCTGACATCACCAAAAATGCCTTAGAACATATTCTGTGAACTGCACGTATTCTCCCTAAGTCCCTAACCCATTTTGGTAGCACAATGAGTGACAGAGGAATTGCAACTCCACAGCCAGGAGCCTATTATCTATTTCAGAGCAGTGATCTGAGCCTAGTTCAGCTGGCATTTTTGGCAGTGGCACACAAGTTCTTTCTCCTTACCTCATGCCAACTATGGTAATACCATAACTGTTCACTGACAGCCTTGATGACCTTCCTTTATAGGCAATTCAATTGCATAAGGTAAGAAGCAGGAATGATGAGGATATTGTGTAAGGTCACACATTGAGATACTAGAAGTAAAGCATAGGCTTCAAATGGCAATAAAGGTGGAAATAATGAATGCCACTGATAGTAGTCCTCAATATATATATAAAAAGTTATTTTTAATGTTTTTTAAAAGCAATGGAAGTATGGATTCAGAAAGTCACACAAGATTATTCTGGTGATGCAGACCGCAGCAGCCTCTGCAGCAAGGAGGTCAGTTTCTATTGTTTATATCGATGACAGAAAACAGTATTCCTGGTTGACACTGAGGACCAGGAAGGAAGAATTTCACCCTTAAAAGCTTGTATTAAAGACAGGACAATGAGTTTCTTGTCAAAGACACTTGGTTTCAATTTGTGTGTAGTTTAGCACCCATTTTCATCATAGTTACGGATGGTTCATAAAAATGTCACTCTTCTGTACTCCACTATGACTTAATTTAGCTTTATTATAAACAATGTGTAATTAATGTGGGTTTTTTCCCATATCAAAAAAGAGACACAGATAAATTTTTGATGTAGGTATTCTGTATTGGGCTTTTTCTCTGTCCCTGTTTGTTTTTTATTGACACAATTCAACTGTATACTGATGAGTCACTCTTGCTTTAGCTTAACATATTTGAAACAAAAAGGGTTTTGCGGAGGTCAATAAAGCTAAGACGATCCCAGGGGAGGCAAGAAACTGGAATGCTTTATTGGACTTACAAGTTCATATTTAAAGGGTTTAGGGTGTACATATTCAAGGGGGTGTTGTAACAATTACAATTTATTACAAATAGGGAATTTCAGGGGATGACATAAGGTGAAAACTCATTATCAAATTTGGGGTCTCAACAATTACCTCATAGGGAAAAACCCACTATATCTTAGGGGATTTTACAGGAGGGAACAGGTATTTGGGTCTACAGAATGCAAGGATTCAGGGAGCACAAAGGGAGAGATAAGGTACAATAGGTCTTCTGCACAGGTTTGATGAGGTCAGGCTGCAGACTCTTTGGACTCTTGAGCTTGGGCAGGGCATGTGATAATATCACGCAAGGAGTTTCCCCACATCCTGCTGCAGGAGAAATCCACAGGGATGAGGTCAACGAAGAGGGGTTTTCCCAGCTTCTGTAGCCCATGGCCTTTCACAAAGACCACTCAAATCTATCTCTGCAGATATTATATTTTGGGATCCAACAGGTTCAAATAGTATGAAAAAGCAAATGTAAGGCAGACTTATGTTGCTAGTATGGGTTAGAGGCATTTTCTTTTTGGCACTCTTTTTGCAAAAAATGATGAAAGTTTTAATATGTCTTGCTGCTGAAAAGAGGAAGAGAGGCTATAGACTGTTTTCTGTTACAGAACTTTATGAGCCACTTCATTTGCCATGTGTCACATTTATCAAATAATGCTTATTAATACAGCTAAACTTGAGCTTTTGGCTAATTCATTTGAAAAATCCTTAGCACCCACACATGATATAACCTTTTTGTAAATGTGAGTCATTCACTTAAACTAAGGAAATGTTTATGGCAGTGTAAAACATTAATTAGCTATCATTCTAAGAAGATACCAGGAACTAATGCTCAAACTCCTTGTATTTTAACAGATGTCAAAGAGATTAAGTCAAACAACTAACCTTTGTATGACAAAAATGTCATAGAGGAGAACAAGTCTTTAATTTAATAGATATTAAACACAGAGAAAGAGCATGCAAAAGCAAGCAAAAATCTATTCAGCAAAAAGAGACACAGTTATTTCTATATAGAAATAGGTTTAACATTGGATGTTATTCAGGGTACTTCTAGCCTTCAGTCTATGCTTCACATTGCTTGGGCAGCATGCGCTAGTGCCACAGTAAATCCATTCCTTAGAATATAGTCTGAAAATAAAACAAATTTTAAATTATGGTCATAGTTTACTAATCAGATATTAAATAATATGATGCAGTGACTCTGCATTGCCTTCATTTTGGGGACTGGCTTGTCCTCAGTTAAATAATGCCCTTGTAAAATTGCAAGGCAAAAATAAACTGGTTTTGTCTTAACTAAACAGAGATAGCCTTGTGATGTGAAATTACTGAAAAGATATGATTTGGGAAAATTACAGTTCCTTGCTTAGTATGTATTGTGGATGCCCTACAGCCTTCCCTAACCAGTAGCTCCCAATTTCATTTAAATTGTAATGATTTCCTTTAAGGACAATTACGTTGCCTAAGAGCAACGTATGCATAATAATGCTGTTCTGGCATGGTTCAATATAGGATGCAAGTAATAACTGTTTATTAATATGATAATTAACTGTTAATGCTTAGCAACCTAATTATATCTGTTAAATAACTTACATTTTTGAGCCAAATTCTAGCAGAAAGAATTCTATTAAAATAATAAAAAGCAATGAATATTATACGAAAGACACAGTTGCAGTTTAAAGTGCTGGATTTTCACTGAACTTACATGAAACAAATTTGGGATTTCCACATATAACAAAAGAGACTGTAAGGGCTTCCTTGTTCTAATAGAAAATGGCTCAATGCTAGAATCTGGGCCTTATTTCAGGAAATGCAGGAATGAACTATGAATACCAGAAAATATGAAGAAATTAGTAAAAGTATGTGTACTCTATAGGGTTATTAGAAAGAGTAGAGAAAGGCTCTTCAAGCAAGAGTTGCACAAGTTTCACCAACAGTGATCTTAGTAAATTGTCTTATTACTTTTCCTTTCTTTGGTCTAGCAACAAGAACTACATTGTTATTGAACAAACACATTGATAAATACATCCCCGGCTAGGACCAATAAGATTTCAGTTCTATCCTTCAAAAAGGTGGACTAATTGATGATAGTCTGAAAGAGAAAAACAAGCATGATCAAATAGCTAAGCGATATAACCTATGACAAAAAATGCCTTTTTTTTTTTTTCCCTTTAGCCTAAAGAAAAAAAAGCTGAGGAGGAACTTAAGAGTCTTCAAGTCAGAAGTTAAGTAAAATTCAGGAAGAACTGAATTTGAATTGAGTTACTAAAACAAATAGAAAGAATCATCTTTAACTGAACAAAGAAATGTTGAAGTGAAGCATTAGGATGTATTTCTAATGATACACATAGAAAACCCAGCAATAGTTTATGTAAAATATTCAAAATGAATTTTGGACAATTGTTCTCTGAAGTATTATCACTGTACTTGAGATATCTGTGCCATCTCTTCCATTATTCACTGGACCTGCAACTTGTGCAGAAAAAATCATATTTTCAGCTCTGTGGCTGCTAACTTTTTATTGTGTTCTTCTTATATCTTGGCCATAACATGCTTAAAAATATTGCAATTACAATATCCATTATTGCTCTTTTATAGGCCTTGGAACGACACCTCAGGAAATAATTCACCTCAGAATATCTAGAAGCACAGATAAGAATGAATCTAGGTATCCTGAAGACAATGCCATATCACAGGATTCTGTACTTCAGACAAACCTCCTTAAAAACATTTGTTTCAGATAGAAGTGGAAATTTTCCACCTTTTGTTTCCTATGGCATCTTGTTTTGCCCATAGTTTTGAGGACGTTTTTGCATGGTTTATCTCACAATAACTGTTAGTCCAGATTCTTTTATCATAATAAACAGTTTTTTGAAACTCAGTCAACCCTTCTCTTCTGGGTATTCCTTTCCCAGTCTTTTCCTCTGCTCATCACTATGAAGTCAAATAAGAGCATATTGTAGAATAATTTTACATGATCCTTTTGATCTCCTTTCTTTCATAGCTCTGAAACTCGGTTCATAACCTATCTCCTATCAGCTTCATTACCACAATCTACAATTCCATTCTTCAGGATAAAGAATACAACTGGATTCAGTATTCCAAATAAGTTCGCCCTGTGCCTTCCAAACATAACTTATTGAAAATTTTAATTATCAGCAATCATCCAAATGTGATTTTGTTCCAGAATTAAGACCAAGTGGCATTTGCCGAATACAATGTCATACTAGCCAATGTCACCTAGCTGGCAGATAGACATTTATTGACCCAGTACACTTCTTTCCTAGGAATTCATTGGCAGGCTAAGGTCAACATACAAGGGGCATACTGAAAAACATTAGGGGTGCTCGGTAATGCAAGAATTGATTCAGAATACCCTGTAGTGATCCAAAAGTTTTATATTAACTCACTAGGCACCAGATAGGACTTTACAATATAGACATTACAAATGACAAAAATTAAAATATATCTTAATAATGGTGATTTGAATCCCAAAGATAATGGTAGGAGAACTGACTGACACAAAGTGTACTCTCAAATGTCTTATTAGCCCTACTCTAGAAAGTTTCATTTGTAAGAATTGAAGGAAGCAAAAAAAGAACACTGAAATTTGTGACCTTTCATCACAACTGGAATAAATCAACTCTAAAATAAAAGGGCATAACACTAGCACTCTGCATTCTCCACACTGAGGGACCTCATTTATCTCTTAGAAAAGAAATGGATTCTTGGCAAACTGAGCTGGCTGACAGTGTTCTGACTTGTTTGAGCCAGCTATTTTAGGGTGATTCATTAAGATCTATTAACACAAAATTTAAGATCCCTGACTTTTCACTTTTTATTTCAGAATTAGAAATTCTGCTGCAGTGAGGTCAATTAAACCCTGTATTATTATCATCAAGCTGATAAAGTAAAAAAGACTTTTATTTTTCTTTAACTCATTTATAAATGGTGCAGCAGACTATACTGAGCACGAGAACTGTACTGCAATCAGAATTGATAGACTAAGGAATCACTGGACACGAATTTATATACACATTAAATAATTATGAATAATATGACTCCCACTATGATTTGAGTGTTTACATCTTTCTGAGGAACAGTGCTTGTATCCCTCCAGGTCTCTGAGCTGCAAAGAGAGAAAGAAGGAGATACAGTCATTTTGCAGTCAGGTTCTGAGTGTCCTCTGCTTGGATGTGGAGCAAATTGGGTTCTGGTTCTCGTCAGCCTGCTTCTGATTTTCTAATCCAGATATCATGCAGTGTCAAAATGCATAAACAGCTCAAGGCATAAGGATTTAAATGCAAGTCTCTTTTTATCATCTGTATGGCCCATTCACTGACCTGCAGAGTCCAGATTTCTAAATTGTTTCCATTTGGTTCTTTTTGTACCTTGGTGAGGGTGCAATAGCAGGAAACATCCATGACAAGGTTAGCTCCTGGGGCTCTTCCCTCAACTGAAAACTAAAGTAGGAGAAAGGCTTGGGTGTAAATATTAAGCAGAGAAAAAGACTGGAAATAGGTTTCTCATTTCCCCCCCAAACTGCAAGTTGTCTGCACTGGGAGCTGCCTGGCTGAGTAAAGAGGAAAAGGGGTCCCTTTCCTCTAGCCCACAGCTGCTACTCTCCAAAGAAGGTCCATACACTGTGCTTCAGGAATGCTGTGAGCATGGCTTTGGGACCAGGCTTGTACAGGGCGGCCATCTGCCACCAGCCCAAGTCACGATGGAGCAGAGGTGAGGGCTACTCATCTCACTCCCTGGGGGCCACTTCTCCTGTGCATGTGTACACACCTATGAAACTTTACAACTCTAATTTAAGACATTAAACAAGAGTAAACAAGTGATGAATTGTGTGCTTTTGGGATATATTTCAACATATGGTAGTGGTTTTCGTGATGCTCACTCTTCCTGGTTTGCACTTCGTCAGTCATTTCTTAAACTCCAGGCATACAAAAAGAAAATAATATATTCAAATGGATAAAAAAATGACTCTCCCATCCTTCAACCTCATTCTACCCAGTGGTCTAATGCTCTTCTTAGCAAAAATACGAAAAGATTTGATTGTATTTTCCACAGATATTTGGTCATGTAATTTTTTGTAACACGTGTAAAGCACCAGTGGAGTGATATAAATAACAAGGAGAGAGTAAAAATGAAAATCACTCAGTTGTTTATCTAATCCTCTCCACACTGTTTTGTATCGTGGAAAATCTTTTCTTGTCTCTTGTCACATTTTTCCTAAAAATTAGTAAAGTGGACAAAGGTTGGGCTGTTATATGTTAGTCTCTTTAACAGACTCTGGATCACTTTCATTTAGTGAATGACATTGGACCTCACAAATGACCCCGGACCATATTGTCTCTTAATGTCACTTTATTGTTATTTATTGTGTCGCTAGAGCCTGTATGCAGCAATTTGTAGATTATGAAAAGCAAGACTGCTTGGCACTTCTCAAAACAAAAAAATATCATATTCATAAATTAATACTCAAACACAAAAAAGATATACAAGTCCTGCTGTAAAAAGAATAAATAAAATCACTGCTTTATTTATTATTTATTTTTCTCACAATGTTCTTCTCTCTTGACAGAGTTTTCTTAGCACACATATATATAAAATACAGACATGACTAAAATTGCTGATGACTAAAAATTGTAGGAATAAAGGCATTGTGATGGAGAACACTGTAAGGTGACCTGAAGAGCCTGGGCAATTGGTTGTGTGAACAGTATACAAACGTAAAAGGAAGGTAAAATTACTCAAAGGCTTATAAAAAAATATTCTCGTAAGAGATGAAAAATGGAAAACATTTTATTTATAAGTGGTTTTTATATCTATATGAACTCCAAGCAAACAATAAAAATTAATACTACGCCAGTGTTCTCATCCATTTCAAGCCAGTGAAGGATTTTAGAATAATAAAATAATAAAAGCAGTATGTTCCTCAAATCTAGGAAGAACAAATATAACAACAACCCATACAGAATAAGAAGAAGCATATAGGACTAAAAAAGAAAAAATCTTTCACAGAGAAAACATTTCTAGTCTCCAGCACGCAAAAAATGCAAAAATCATCTCATAAATAAATGTGTTCATGATAATCTGTGGCTATATTCAAATTCTTGAGATGTGAACAAAATGTTCTCAACATCTCGTTATTAATTTTCCACCATCATTGTAAATTAGTTCTAAGCTCTTTTTTAAAAAAAAAAATAGTTAACAGTGTGTGCAATAATTGTCTCTACACAGCTGAAATTGACTTTATTATCAATCAATGTCACAATAGTGCCATAAATATTTGTACAATGTCACAGCTCTTAAATGATGTCACAGCAACACATTAGCACTATGTAACACTAAAAAACTGAGGGTCACTAAACAGTTTAGAGACTTCACATTTACAGAACAACTTTTTGGCCCCTTGAAGCCATTTGATACTATTTTATTCTCCTGATCCATCCATGAATAACAGAGAAATAACTTGGATATCTGCACTTGAGTTAATCGCACTCACTGGTCTTGCTTTAAAATCAGTGGAGAAACCCAGAAACTTTAAGACTATTGTTCATCTCATTTTAAAGTGAGTGTCTAAAATAGGTCAGAAGTATTGTACCTTGAAAGGTCTCATATCTGCACCTTGATTAGAAAAGGAGCCTAAAAAGGCTACATTACATATAGATGTCTCCAGTGTAGATTTCTAAAGTTAAGTGAGATTAATTCCATTAATACACTTTAAATCTTTATTTTTTTTTCTGAATAAAATCCTGGTTACATGTGTCCAAACGTACAGATAATTCTCCTATGAGCATCAGTGCTCACTGTTCTTGCTTCATCAAATGTCCCAAGATTCTGCCAGAGCAGCACAAAACTTTCCCAATATAGGTACACGGAATTATCTTTAACATTTTGGGTCTCAGTCAAAACTCCATTGTCTTCAAGGTAATATTTTCTGAAGAGAACTAATTATTCATATCCTCAGACAATGTTATGATAAGGAAGAACAGATTATGTCACATAACTTCAGACATCTAAAAGTTACAGATGTAAGACTGAGCCAGTCACCCTAAGTTCCCTTGATAATAACTTGAAAGAAATTGGCACCTCCAAAGGCCATCCATCTGACCTACCCTAGATACCAATCTTAGGATGAGAAGAATCATTCCCTTGAGCTGTCCATTTCTCTATAAAGAAAAAAGAGGGCAAGTTAGAGACATTTTTTTTAAATGCCAAAACTCATGCAGATAAATCTTAACTCTAGGAGTAAAAAGATTAGGCTACTTTATACAGAAAGCCTGTAAGAATATATGAGCCAAGGGGCCAAATTACCTGTGTTCAAAATAGAGAAACAGCACAGATTTTGGTGAATTTTTTAACATGTACTAGGCTCAATATATATTCAGTATAATTGGCCACTCAAGAAAACTCAGGAAAACTGTAAACAAAAAGGGCTCTCTGCTCAAACACAGAAATAAAGTATCTGTTCCAAGGCAGCCACATATTTCATATTTAATGCTAAGAATATTTTAGGAGTCCAGACTTAAAAAAACTTGATAGGCTAAGTTTACCTGCACTTTTAGAGTAATAAATTAGCCCTTTTGATACTGGTGTCATACGTACAGAAAATATTAAAGTCAAGCCCCTCCCTCTATGTAGGAGACTTTTGATAGAGTCCCAAGCTTAAAGCCGAATGTAGAACCTGGCCTACAGTGAGTTCATGTTTAGAAACTAGTCAGGTTTGGGTGGAGGGAAATGGTAAGTTTGGAAGAAACTCACTAGAATATAAGGGGAATAACAATTTCTTGCTCAATTAATTTACAAGAACTATCCTATATCAATTAAATAGATATTTAAAACTTACATCTGAAATTGTTCCTAAAACATGGAAATTGCTTGTAAAGTAGGGAAATTTCTTTTGTTTTATTCTGGATTTCCATAGTTCTAACTTGCTAAATTGGGCATGAAGTGGTTGGGTTATTTTGGCAATACTACCTTAAATATCAATAACCTACACTGAAAAAAAAGATTTTAGTCTGTTTTGATTTTACAAACACATTTCTCTGATGGAAAGTTAATACTCTAAGAAGTTATTGAGATTATAGAATCACTTTTTTTAAAACTGTATTAGGTAGGGAAAACATCTACAAAATTTTTCCCCCAGCCAAGTCATCTAAGAATTTATTTTTAAACTCTGGTGAATCCAACTATGTTTGCAAAAAGCTACCCACAGTATATGGCCTAATGCATTGACAAAGGACAGAAAGAAAAGACTTTATCAAGACCTTGAATATTTGGACTAAAGGAGATACAATATTATACTATGATTCTGTGTTTGGGAGCACCGTAGGGACTCCGGAACTGCATACAATATGAAAAAGATGATGCAAGACTCTATTTTGTTCGAGTTTATCAAAAGTTATATCAATGCTAACTAAACGAGACTAGGAGTAAAATTTTCCATAGTGATAATCTTATTTCATAATGGTTCTTCTTAAGTGTCCACAGGGGACATTAGAAGGACAACACCAGGTCAGATAAGCCACAAGGTAGATACATTATAGTCATTTTAATGATTCAATAAAGAAGACAGAGTTATGATCCAAAAGGCAGGAACCGAGCACAGAATTCCCCAGTCCAGACTGGTGCAGGAATTGAACAGAGCAAGAGGGAGAAACCTAAAGGGAAGGAAGGATAAAGGACATATTTGGAAAACATATCTACAGTAGACAGCTTAGAATTTAACTTTCAATATAGCGTGAGTACCATTTATATGTAAAATGTGCTTTTTTTCTTACACAAGATTTAATAAAAGAATTCAACTACAACAACATTATTTCCATTTCACAGGTATAGTGGCTTTCATGTATATTTCTTTTACTTCTTACAAACTTATTGTATTCAACAGAATGATCCATGGTCTTTCATAGTGAATAAGCACACAAAAGTTGTAGACTTGGGCTCCACACCTGGCTCAAGTGTTCAGCAGAAATGCAGCTGGACTGTGGAAACCAGTTCTGTTAAATTCAGTGCATGTCCCCCAAAGTAGCTGGGAACTATTTATTTCACTCATAACAGTTTCTTTAATTTCATCCTTCCTGTACACCATTGAATCCAACAGGCCTCACAAACAACTTCCTACAATGTAGAAGAATTAATGAGAAAATGAAGTCAATGTTCTGGATTAATGCCTTCCAAAGTCACAGGCCATTAAGTAGGTGCCCAGAACAATTTTCAAACATGTTCTCTAATCATCAAAAGGTCCTTAGTACCTAAGAAATTACCTCAAGCGCGATTTATTAGTGCTTATCATTAACTTACTGCTATTGCATTCAGTTTTTGGACAGAAACTTGCTGCCAGTCAGTCTTAAGATAAGCTTAAAAATCTTCCTATTTTTATTAATATCAGTTAAACTGCTTATGATATTTGATGGCAGGTTTCGACTGTGAAATTAGAAAAACATTGGATGATGATATACCAGTAAGCACAAGACACAACTATAATGACAGGATTTGTTACCATAAATGCTGGGGTATACTATCAAACACAAAAATTCAGGGCGAGAGCTTAAGAAGGAAAGATTTAAAGCATATTCTTTTCTTAAGTAATGTACTTTCTTAAAAGTAATACATGTTTCTTATGATCACTGTAGAGGAAGTTATTCTCTAAAGGAATTTGAATACTTAAGAGCTGATGGTTAAAGACTCGCTGACGCTGGAGAAAATCCAAACATGAGGATTGGATGAAAAAATAGTAAGGAGAATAGTACAAGAACGAACTGAAATGCATATGAAGGTTAGAGAAGAAAATTGGGGGCAATTAGTCTGGAACACTGCAGAGAGGCCATTGTGCCTGGATAGGACATTTGCTGAGACTGCAAATCACATATTTATTTATTTATTTCTGCTGAACTAGCCCTCTAAGTAATAAAGTGCTGCAAGGGTACAGACCAAGAACAGTAACATAATTCATGTGAAATTAAGTCACAGCAACCAGCTTATAGATAAATGGATAAAAAGCTACGTATTCTTCTGGCATAAACTGTGTGTAACGTCATTGCAGTCAATGGAATTGTGTCATTTTACATCAGGAGAGAATTTGTTCTACAACACAAGCAATAGTTTTGACAGTTATGTCCCATTTTCAGAAAAATCCCATTTTCAGGTTCTTGTTGATCTGTCTAGTAGTTCTGTCTAACAGCTAGAAGGGTCCTCCAGGAATTATAAAAGAAATCAATTTCCCTGGTGGTGATATCTGAAGACAAAGGTATGGAATGAAATTTTGACACTTTTTACAGGTGTAAGTTTCACTGAGCTCAACAGTATCATTTTATGACACATAAATTTGGTACATTGTTTCCTATAGTTACTTGCCATTTAAATATCTGAATATTTGATTATAATAATAACAATAAATAATATTTATATATTAATAAATATAATTTCTCATAAATATAAGTTATTGAGAATGTCAGAACTGACATTTCCTCTCTATGTATAGCTTTATCAGTAAAGGAATGAGCTGAGACAACTTGTCCAGATTGAACATTTAAACAGTTTTATTCTTTAAAGAAATTTTCATTTGTTTTCTTTAGGTGTTTAGAAATTATTTTGCAACTTACAGGAGTGATAATTCTTTATTTCACAAATTCCACGGACATCCTCAAACACTCAAAAATTGAAATACGTGGTTCTGTAGAGGCATTGCAATTCTTTCTTGCTCACATTTTGCTATGTATTTGTTTCTTTCTTATTACCATTATTTGTTGTTGTTCATCCCGATATTTCGCAAGTGAAGAAAAAAGCTAAATCTCTTTAAGAAGACAAATGGATCTAAGAAGATAAGCCCGATTTTTATTCTAGAATATTTCCATATTTTTTATTCATATTTCTGACAGTTCATGGAATCCAACAGGAAAACAGAAATGCCTTTTACTAAAAGGGAAAGCTTTGTTCCAGAAGGTATTAGTAATTTCCTAAGTATTGTTACATATCTCTTCATGATCTTTCACCGAGCTACGTGGACTTCTGAGAGTCTCTTTCACTCTTTAAATTTCTTCTTTAGTCTGCTTAAACACAGATAAAACAGAAAGAGAATAAGAAAGCGTTATTTGCAGTGCTACTTGGATCACAGGCAGATACTTACACTTGTGACAAACACCTTTTCATCTTTTAGAAAACAAGAAGTCTCTCCATACCCTGACGTGTGACATTAATGATGGGACAACAACTTACATTGGAGGTCTGTGGAATTTGGAAACTTTAAGAAAAAATGTAGCCTGCAGTGCTGAAGAATTCATAACAAATTTAGACTGTATGCTAGCGATCTGCTACAAATATATTTTAGTGTGTCACTGTCACATTAGGCTACATCTGCAAAAGGACTTGTACACCAAGCACTGACACTGTGGCTTTACTATGTCACTCAGAAGCCTTGCTGGACTGCCACGTACATCTATAGGACACTGAAGACCTTTATTCCCTGTCCAGTGATCTCCAGAACAGAGATTCTGATGCTACTGTACTGCTTTGTGCTTATACGTTGGTAAGGCTGTAAAAAGGCTGGCCTCACAAAGGACTTCCAGTATGGTCAACTCTCTTACCTGTTTGAACAGCATCACACAAAACACCTTTATCAAGTATCTTAGTAGTCTCCTGTGACAGAGACTGAGAACTAAATCCTCACCTCTAACCCTGGCCTCCTTTGAGATAAGCACTCTATTCCTGTGTTAAGAGTGGCTGGGACTTGTCTGTGGACTTTCGGCTTTTATTTGTCAGGTTTTGCATAGCAGTATGCAAAAGTGGTGTCTCAGGCTCTTTTATAAAAGAATTCTTGTGTCAGACAAATAGGTATGTCTTCTTGAGTAAGGGTTTGATACCTTTCTCTATCCTCAGTTTTCAAAGAGCTTTACAATTTCATGTGAATCCCTGACTGGCTTGCAAGTTTCTGTGACACCTCCCTTTCCCCATGCATTGAAAAAATGGAGAAAATACAATTTGTCTGAGGGATCTCAGAAATTAGGTATTGCAGTACTTAGATTCTTCTTTGGTTCCTTATAAACCTCCCTGATGACCTGGAAAAGAACAAAATTGTACTGCATTTATATCCAGCACAGCATCTGAATTTCAACATATTACTACACTGTAAGTTACATAGTTAGGCACATAGACATGCAGATTTGAGGTATCCATTTCTGATGGCCTCACATCCACATGGAGAGGTAGGTGAAATGTCATAACTGTTCAGAAAAACTTTCCTCTTTATCAGTGACCAATGCAACAGTACTTGTAAATACTAAAGGAATTTATTTCAAATCCTTCTCAAGTTATTAATGGTTTTCAAAGTATTAAACTGAATTCACACTCTTGAAATGTGACAAAACCAGTGGAGTTTCACCAGGTTTCACCATGTGAATTGTTAGCAACAACTTTTATCTGTGTTTCATTTATATCAAAGGATCCAATCTCCTTTATAAACAAAGGAATGAGTTCAAAAACCAGTGAAATGCAATCACCCACAGATGACATGCAGCAGATTTCCTCTTCTTTTTTTTTTTTTTTTTTT
>VZRE01011398.1:157491-178439 GCA_013396775.1 Cephalopterus ornatus
CATAACTGTTCAGCACTGGTAGTGGAAAAGAATCTATGAGGTGAGATAAATTGTCTGCAATTGATTTTTTTTTTAATTCCCCTGAACAAAGCAAAACACACTGTGAAGTTTCAAGGGTGGACTACAGCCAAAGTTTTAGAAAAGAGGAAGGCTAAATTAGGCCCTTAACACATAAACAAAGGTATGATAAAAATTAGTTACAAACTCACTGATCACTAGCTGTCTCAGCTAGGCTGAGAGCTGCTTGATGAACAACTTATTTGGGTAGGGATATGTGACTGTTACTAACACAGGTATATGCAAGGGAAGAAAAGGTGTTCTCACAGTGAAAGGGCTTAAGATGTCATTAAAGCACATGTTTATGGCAGTGACATTAAGCAGTTAGGTGTGATTCAGGATTTTAAAAGTGAAAGTCATTTAGCTTTGCTAATTACAATAACAGCTGCAAAACTGAAGAATTCTTCAACTATTTGTGAGGTACTAAGTGTCAAGACAAAGCATTAGAACATTTAAGATCTGACCTTTTAGGGTTTTCTCTTAAAATCATCTCCAGTAGAGTCCCACCAAAGGGACTTTAGAAGCATACTCAGTCTTACCTGCTCAGTCTCTGTCTTGCATTAAAGTTTTAGGTGCTGTTGGTCCTTCAGTTGATTGTTTTAGCACATTGGATGGGTGTTCGGGATGTGAGAGGCCTTGACTGGATTTTGTGAATTGGATTCTTATATGCCCACAGAAAGTTTGATTCACTGAAATAGAAAGTCCTTTCACAGGATGACCAATCCACAAACCACAGATATCTGAAACAATTCACCCGAGTTGTGACTTCCCATCCCTTATTTTCTGCACCTGATACAACCATGAGAAAGTGGGCTGTGACCTGTGTAACACTTCCAGGTGGTCCATACACAGATCTATTTTGTCCTACTTAATCTTCTGAAATTCACTGTTACACTTCTATTTCCTCTATAGAATCACAACATATTATACTATACAAGACAGTAGAAAAACAGGCGGTTCTATGGTGGAATATATACATCTGGTCACACCCTTACAAATACACCAGGGATGATCTGCACACAGTTTATACTTAAGAGGACTTTGAAAAATCACCTGTTTCTTTTGGCAACAAGGGGTTTTGATTACTTTCTGAGTAAAATATAACAGGGTCATTACTCTGTATTCTGAGGCACATACTAACAGAAAAATCTAGGAAAGCTGCCCTCTGTCTAAAGGAGCAACAGTTAAATACATAGTGAAGGAACTTGAAGATGCTTTTACATAAAACTGATCTCAGTTGATCTCACAGAATTACAAGTTATATTAAAAAGCAGTGAAGGGGAAATGAAAACCAAGGCATGATATCCATCAAAGTAGCATAGCAAAGTATATAAACAGCCATTTGATAGCTATCAAGCATTGGATGCCACTGCAATGGCACTGGCACTAAATACAATAAAATCCTGTAGTGGTTATCCACCATCATATGTCTGGCATTCTCATACTAAGTGGTACTGTGCATGCTGTGCTGTCCTTAGGGGAATGCAATTAACCCTGTGGAGTCTCTTTCTTCTTATCACCTCTATGAAGATTTCCGGGGGGAGCACGTGATTGAAGCCACTCCTACCTGGAAAACACCCAAGAGTTGCTCTTCTATTTTGTAAGTAAGGGAAAGGAAAGCAGTAGCTGGCAGATTCTCCCTCCGTGCCTGGGCAAGAGCACCTAGAAATCAGGTTTCACTTTATACAGTCACCAGCTTTCTACTTGCCACTTTAGCACAACTCTCTTGACAGCAATTATCTCTTGTGCCTTAAGAATAAAGACTTTAATGAAATCCACCATAGGAAACAGTCCTTGTCCTTTCATTTTGTATCCTCATTGGTCAAACACTTTGGGTAGGAAGGGTTTCTCTGTTGGGCTTCCTTTTCTGTCCCCTGTCCATCTCATTTTTGCCCACCTGCCAGCATATCTACGTGAATAAAATCCACTTAAATACACAATGGTTAGTGGAGACGTACTGGAGAACTTGCCACTAAATCATGTCATTTCATTACTTAAATTAGACTGCTAATAAAGCTAATGATAGAAACAATAGTTTTGGCAACAAGCACAGAGAACTGTGGAGAAGAATGTGATTGCTGCTTGGATTATAATTACCTTGAAAACTGCCATTTTGACATTCATAAACCAAACACTGCTTGGTGGAAAGAGATTGCTTTCAGAGCTGCGTAGATCAGTAACAACTACAGAATCGGGATAAAACAGGCTGCTTGAGATTCTGGGTGTGAGTCATGCCAAATTTTGAACTCCAGAGGGCTCAGAAGCTCACAGCCGGCATCTTCTGGAAATATGTCACTTTCAGTTGCTATTGATCACTAGCTACCTACTGTTGTGCTGGAGATTCAGCTCACCAGCAACAAAGTACTGTTGACACCAAGGGTGCCGCACAACAGTGCACACAGCTTTTTGATGACTAAAGTAAAAAAAGAGATATCTTTGAATAAGGTCAGAAATTACTCAGTGATAACATGTTTTCATGTTATCTGTGAATGCATCACCACAGCTCAGCTGACAGAGGTGAGAGACTTATCCAAAATACTGAGAAACAATCACACAGACTATCTTGTTTTTTAATACTGAAGAAAAGAGCTTCTTTCTCTTGCTTTTTTTATCTTCATTTTTATCCAGATGAACTTGCACTGCTTTACTTCAGTTTTACATAACAAGAGTTTGTGAAAAGTGATTTATTTTTAATGTATCAGCAAAATATTTCATAAAGGTGGTCTTTCTAACCTACAAAAAAATGAAAGTTTAAAATAATTTCTATGAAACATGAGATAACTTGCAAATATATATATACGTGTATATATACATATATACGTGTATATATACATATATACGTGTGTGTATATATATATATACACACAAAAAAAGAAGCAAGGTTATGATAAATGGGATGTACACAAGCCACCTGAGTACATACACACACATCAATTCAGTTTACATTCTAGTCAACCTACGCACTTTCTGCCTAACTCCCTTCCTGGAAACCTGTGGGCTGTTAAGACTTTGCATCATGTTCCCTCTTGAATTCAAGGGCCAAAACTTAGCTACAAGAACCTATTATTTTTTGACGTATTCATTGGAGGGAAAAACCTGTGCTGCTTGCACCTACCTATTCTCTGCAGGCCCTGGGATCGTGCCAGCCCTCTGGCAGGTAGGTGAAAAGTCCTTCTGAGACCATCACTTAGCGTACTCAAGCAGAAGAAATACTTCATGCTTTGAGTACTTTTCTGACTTTTTTTCCCTGAAAGATCCTTTACAAACCTACACATCTCCCTTAAAACAGGGGTAAAGAGGGGGTGTGGAAACAAAGATGTCAAAGTCAAAAGAGAAGACACCATTAATAGACATACACAGCAAGATGATACTTTATCTCAGGCAGTTTGAAGACTTTTCTGAAGGATGTATCACCATGGACCTGATTCTCTTTTGTCTAAGTTTCTGCAGTAATTTCCCATGTGTTTTTCACCAATGTTTACAAAAATCTCATTCAATTTAGAATAATATTAGCACAGTCATTATCTAACTGGTTATATTTTGGGAGGGGGAAAGTTACTGAAAGGCAGTATTTTTCTTTCCTGTATCGGCCTCATTTTAGTGACCAGCAACTGACTGACTCACTCCAGTTTGCTTTTACAAGGGTATTTGCACTTTTAGTCCCATTTCTAACTTTCCAATCCAGCCAATGGTTGGATAAAATTTATGTTAATGTCAGGCATAGTTAAGGTGGTTGCACTGGAGAACACACAACTATGGGAAACCAGAGAAGGGGGGATTAGGTTCTTAAACTCTAGGGCCCAGTCTTAAATTTATGCTGTGTATTTACCGTAATGGAGGAAAGAAACACTGAGTTATTTACAAAACCTGGAAAGATCTGCAGTTTGCTATTATAGGAGGTAGAGTTCATCAGGCTTAATAAAAAGATGTGCCCTTCAGACTGCTCTCAGTGTGTCCTATCATGTCTTTTTCCATCTTCTGCCTTATAACATTTTCTATGCCTTGTAAACTGATAGGAATTCATTCCTCAATGGCCATACACAGAGGTTAATAAGCTCCCAGCAGCAGCTGACTTGGCACTAGAGAAGAAATACTCTCCCCTACATCCAGTTCAGAAATGTTACCTTCATATCCCCTTCTCTGTTTTGGGAAATCGTAAGTCTTTTTCCACCTCAGTTCTTCTGGAGGTAGACTAGCAGTGTGGTAAGTTTTTCCTTTTGTCCTGTGTCTGAGAGGCTGTTCATTGTGCAAATTGCTGGTCAATGTGATGTGACACTGAGTCAGCCAGAGACATGAGGTAGGTGTGCCAACATTATTCCTTACAGCAAATTACAAAACAGGGCTTTCAGTGCTAAAAATAATCATTCATTAGGTCAGAAGGTAGGATAGGGTAACTATTATAATAGAGAAAATAGAGAAATTATAATAGAGAAATAGAGAAAATGGGGAAAACAGGCTAAACCATTTGCAAACAAATCTTTTTGCTATCCACTGTGCCCATCCTTCCTTCTGACCTTGTTCTCCTTCCTGCAGTTTTCACAGTGGATTGCAGCAGACTCCCTCTGACTATCTCGGAAAGTTTCCTTTCTGTCACCTCTGTGTTTGTGCTCTCTGCTTTCTCACTGACTCGCACGCCAGCTGCAGGCTCCCTGCCTGCTCCACTCTGAACTTGCCAAAGGTTGTCCAGCAAAGCCTCTAAACTCGCTCTTGGAGATAACACCATCTCTCTCTCCCTTCAGAGGGTGCAAAATCCAGGACAAAACAAAGCAGCAGCTTTTGACCTTGCTGTCCAGCATAGCCTTTCAGAAAAACACCCTGCTCACAAGAAACTGTGAACAAACAAATAACTCAGGCTGTTTAACATGTCACCGTGACACGGTGGTGAGCGGTAGGAAAGGCTAAAAGAATTTAAGAGATTATGGGAGGACAAGCAACTAATCCTATGTGTATTTCTCTCACATTTCTTACATAGTAAAATGTCATTCACTTGTGCAGCCAGGAAGCAGAAAACTTGCTTGTTTAAGAAGAACAGATCAGGAAGGTACTGAGGATTTTCATTCCTCAGAAGGATTCCTTCTAAGGTGATAAAAGAACATAGTTATCTATACTGGCACAAACAGCAAGGTATCTCTGCCTTGTAATATTAGAGCCAAAATATGACACTTTCTGTGCCTTAAATTCAATTTTTTTTTATCATTGGAAGACGTGTACAAATTCCACTATAAAATAAATGGCGCTTTGCACCGAGTGTTGAGAACGTTAGAGGTTAAAAATATTCTCTACCTTCTGCCTCATCCGTGCCCTGTCATCTCTATATATTTTCATACATATGCAAGTTTATGCTGTAAAATGTTCCTAGCAAGAATTTGCTATAAAAAATGTTATGCATTATACTTGATAAAATGCTAAAATAAAATGGAATTAAAAAAAGCTCTGCAATATACCTTGGACAGCGTAGGATGCTGCACTAAGAAATGTACCTCACAGGAAACTACAAAACCTGTAACCTAAAGCACGGCACCAATCGATCCACGAGGAAAACTAATATGCATGATGCGTGGGTATCATGTACTCAGTGAGCACATTCACATGATAAGGCTTTTTATCATTCGAATGTGCTGCACCAGAAGGGAAAGGATAAGAAAGTACACTGTCACCAATTTGGAATGAGGTCTGCAGCAGTCTGCTGGAAAAGATGCCAACCATAGTTGGGGGAAAATGAGATATCTAAACTGGCAAGACTTTCTAGAAAAAACAAAACAAAACAAAACCACTTGAAAGAATGAAGAAAATTGTTAAAGAATTTTTTTCTTACTACAGATTTTTTCAATTATAATTCTTAAAAGATTTGGAGACAGTAAGTAATGTAAATGTTGAAATGTCCTCAATTTATTGTCTTTTTATTTTCATGCTCCTAGCAATTTAATACTGTAATATGAGCAAAGCTGAAGGATTTTTTCCATCTTTCTCATTCTTCCACATCCTCAGTTCCTTAAACAGTCACGAAAGCACCAAAAGAAATAATTAAGTCCTGTAATTTTTCTAGTATGCCACTCTTCCAACACTCAGTTTTCTAAAGTTAAATATTCCTTTTTTCACCATTCTGAAGCTTTCATAGGCACAAAGTTACAATTATAAAAATAAGCCCTAACAGAGCTATCACTCAGCTCATTGAACCAAAGGGCACAAATAGGGCAGGAGTAGAAAAGAAAAAAGAATGTAAAAATAACCCAAACAAAAACCCCAGGTTTTTGCCAAATCAGTTCCCTTTAAAAATGCATATATACATGCATTTTTTACTTGTGTCTTTTCTTCTAATTTGATCTTTACAGCGTTGAAAGAAAAATGCAATATACCATTTACTTCTGGTTTTGGCTTTGCACAAATGTTTCTCTGCTTTTCAATAAATTCTACTCACAACATGTAAATATTTGTGACAAAGACCATCCCCCTGGAGTGGTACAAGATGCATTGCTAAGCAACATTTTTTTTTAATTAGCTTTGGTTTTGTCCTTTTGTTCTCTCTCAGAGTTCCTTTAGTTGCTTGCTTTCTTACCATGTGAATACAGAGAGAAGTTCCACTAGGGCCTCTTTCCGCAAATAACATGCTATGTAATGGATTCAGATTTCAGAGAGCCCATGCAGAAGATCATGACATTTATTAACTAACTTTGAACCTGTTATGTTCAGAAGCAGAATCCCACTGGCATATGGGAATACAAATCCAAAGTATTTCCACTCTAGATTACCATTACTCTCTGGGTGGATGGATCTGCTTCAGGCTCAACTTCAGAGCAGAAAATTATTAACTTTTCCACTTTTTTTTTCCTTCCTCTGCACTTGGTGTTTTCTTTGTGGAAAAAAAAAAAAATCTGAGCACATAGACTAGAGGGGAATCACAGAGCACACCAGAAAGGTCCCTAACTGGGAGATCAACAGTGAGGACTTGAAGACATTCTAGAGTATGTCAACAAACTGTTGACACAGCCCCAGCTTGTCTGAGCCTCACCTAACTAAAGACATATACAGAACAAAGCCCCTTATATTGCTGAAAATCAAGCATAAGCCTGAAGGTCTAAATGTGTACCTCCATACTTTAAATGTTTGAAAATTATTAATGGACATATACGCTCTAAAATTGACAACCCGAACAGCACGAATGCAAGCACTCTCATGTTCATAGATCTGCGTTGTGCAAAGTATTCCCAATACAGCATACTTTGCCAAAAGCTAAAAACACAATATCAAACTTGGGTGCTTTCCTCACAGAAAAAAAAAGATTAAAGTTTGGTTTGGTTTTTTGGTGTTTTTTTTTTAAACAGGTACAAGCTGCTTCTAAAGCTGCCATTTGAGAATATGAAGCTTTTCATATAGCTGTTTCACCATAATGTGTCTTCCTGCCTTACTCTTTTATTGAGACCTGCATTTCTGTTGATCCCAGTGTTAGGTATGACATGGCAGCAGTTTCAAGTAGGTTTGTGACTGACCAGCAGCAGTCAGAAATGTTTCCAGATGTTTATGACAAAATGCATCTCTACAGACAAGGAAATCTTATATTGGTATGGTGCTGGCAGCTCCAAGGCAACCTTGACATAAATTTCCTGCAAACATATTCCTGCCATTGCGAGCTGTGCTAGCCTATCAATTCAGTGTGATTATCTAGTCCAATACCAGGAATCCACATTTAATAGATGGCTCCAGCAGCAATCCTCTGACACCATCAGCTAAAGCTTGTTCTCACTATCTTCTTTACCCTCATCTATATTGCTGTCTGTAAGAGAGTTTCCCAGTTCCATGAATTGGTATGTAAGGGCAGGTATTTGGTTCATAAACTCCTGCTGTTTCTCAACTGTTTGCCAGTGCAAAGGAGGATTTTCAATATGGCATGTAATTAACTATTACTGAAAAAGTAAAAACTAAGTGTAGCAGAGAAAAATGTGATTTGTCAGGGTTGTTCCTTCCTACAGTTTTTTAAATTGCACCATGTCTCTCCCAAAAATGAATTCATAAAAGCCTACAGTATTTTTACCAGTGAACTATATTTGTGGAAATGGAAATTCCTGGCTGCCCTCCAGAAAAATAAACTCTCTCTGAACAGAAATAACACCTCAACATCCATATAGCAGTAGTTCAGACAATATAGGACACTCAGCATGCTAATAGTCCATGGACACCCCTTCCCATTTTAATACAAATATTCATTTGTAATGAACTAACAAAACTAATTTTGAGTAAAAGTTACATTTTGGCAATTAGTTACACCAAGAATTTTACTTTGAGTTTTCACACTTGGAGCAACTGTATTTATGTGATTCTTTCCACAGAATCTATTTTTTCAAGCACTGAATGTATTTGCTGGGGACAATCTGAGACACTCTGGCAAGTGTCTTTAACATTGAACTATATCACCCTCTAAGGGCACCAGAGGTCAAGGCATTAGACCACTGACAACGTGACAAATGTACAACTTTACTGTAATACTATCAAATAACAGCACGTGTAAAATGTAAATATTCTCATCAATGCTGCAATTAAGCTTAAAAACATGGTTGTGTAACCACCAATCAAAGATATTATTTTAATAATAACAAACTTGCATAGATGCTGCTCTCTTTCTCCTTTTGCTTCCTAATTCATATCTTTCTCTTGGTGTTGCCTTTATTTCTGCTTCGATCTTGGCCTTTGTGACTACAGCCCTTTTTTGTCAGAATATTCCTACATGTTTTGCTACCTAGTGCTTCCTAAATGCATATCATCTCTACAGCTAAATTGTATAAAGCATTACTTTGCTACCAAAAAAAACAAAAATAAAAGTAGTATCTACTGCAAGAGATTACATTTTCCTAGTTGATGCTCCCATGGACCGCTTCCATTTCCCCAGCTATCTCAAGATAGGAAGTCCATCTGTTTGCTTTTTTCACTTCTTTCCTTAGAGTTCACACTTTACCTCCAGATACCCTGCTAGAGCAACTGTCTTCCTACACCGAAACCCTCTGGAGACATATAAACATTAGTGAGCATGTTAGAAACACTAATGTGCAGAAACTTACCCTCTGTTGTGTATGCTGCCTCTCGGGCTCTGCACAGGGAGCAGTCACTCTCACAGTGCCCCTCCATCTGAAAATAAAAGAGAGTGGATGAAATAAGAAGGGTTCTGTGTAACTGCATCAACACGTTTTTTTCCTCCTTCTGAACACATTTACCAGGCAAACACCCAAATACAGTGGAGCTGTGCCTAATGAAGCACCTACCCCTGTGGGGTCGTGGTCTCTGTCTCTTCAGGAAGAAGCCCTGGATGACGTGCACTTCCACCATCCCCTCTACCTTTGTCCCTCGTAACTGGGTGCACTATCAGCTCTGTTGGTCTTAAATGAGAAAGTAAAGCCTTTTGATTACACGAGTGTGTTCGAAACAGAATTTTTAATTTTTTTACAGTTATTATTGTTGCTTGATTACAATTAAGATCATGTTCCTATTGTCATTGTCATGAAAGTTTATGAGAAAGTCACTAGAATAGGAAAAGTGTCAACTTACAGGTATCCTCTTTCCTCTAGCTTAATTTCTGCAAGTGTTTGCAACTTTCTTTGTCAGACTATAATTATTACCTCAGTCACCATTCTAATACTATCAATACTCCCATAATATGTAACTAAATAAATGTAATCTTATTGTTGGATGTAAGTGATGTCAACCTTTAAAACGGATGGTCACTTCAATTATAACAGAATATTAAAAGGAAGATTGCTTTTAGCTAGTATCACACTGTCAAAGATTTTATCTTTAAGTAGTTAACTTGACAACTTTACCAAAACTTTGTTGTAATTAAATCCCTGTATCATGTCTTGCTTGATTTTATTTCATATTACAAATTTTAATGCATTTAATTAACATTAAAGCCTCATTAAGAAATGGTATGTTTTTAGTGCGGCTCATTTGTAAAACAGATAATAAATTACAGCCTAATGCACCCATTACATTCAAAATCTATACAGATTGCTCTCCTGCCAGATGCAAGATTGAAATTAGACACAATCTTAGACATTTAGATTTTTGAAAAATAAAATGAAACTGTAACAAGCAGGAGATATTTCAAAGATATTGTTTCTTACCATAGGTTCCATAGAGTTGTTTGATGGATTAAAAATTATTATATCCAGGTTTTAGTTAGGTTTTAAAAAGATTTTTTATAAATTTCTTTGTGTAATTTGAATTATGTTATAGTAAGCGTAAATAGCTAATGGCAACTATTTAAATATGCAATGGTGAAAACTACATGATATTACAAACTCTTTCCTTATTTTCTATTATGGCAATTTTGCACAATATTTTGTCAACTTAACAGAACTAAAACCAATGTTTCACACTAATAGTGGATTTTTTAAGCTTAATTTCTTTAAATGCCTGTGATTAAATGAACTGCCTTAAGGCATTCAAGTATTTTATTGTGACAGTGTGTTAGGATTTCAGGCGTCCCAAAAGCCAAATATTCAGTAACACTTAATGTGTGTGTGTATATATATATATATACACACACACATATATATACACACACATATTACTATGGCAACTGTCTAGCCTCATGCTTTCACTTTGCTTGTCAAAGCCTTCGCAGAAAAGATGCTGGTTTGGGGCTCACATGCAGTACTTGGAAGCAGCCTCTAGATGCCGCTGTTTACTGCAGTTAGAAGACGGGCGGCAGTTGAGAAGAAATAGCTGTAAATTGAACGAAATACATTTGACAAGTATTGCTTGAGCCTAAGCCTGCTCTCTTGACGTCAGTGGCCAAGATTTCAGCAGTTTCAGGGAAAACAAGTAGAGCTTCTATATTTATCCGTAAAACTAATCAAAAAAAAAATCTTTTCCTTCACCAAATAGGACTGCTCTTTGAAATACAATTAGATAGTTTTCATTGCATCCTAAGCTATAAAATGTACCATAGGAATGCCTCTTAATTACAGAAACTCCTTCTTACATACACACACATAATTAATTATTCTGGATGTCTTTGTTTAAGAATGACACTATATAAATATTAATTTTTTTTCCCCAACTATGCTTTGTTCTATGATCTACATTCATTGTAGCATAGTAAATTTGAGTTCATTAGATCAGTTGCTGCTATTTAGATGTAAATGTCTTCAAGGACGATTAATTACTCTGTAATTCTGAATTTTATTTTTTTTTTTAATTGGGAAAATGGAGACATTCTCTGACATTTCTCTGATTAAAAAAAATAATAATCAAGAACACCAAATCCCACAGGAACTCCCCCTGTGCTTCCACATAACACAGTTCACAGAATATAAAATTTTTAAAGTGTCTGAGTAACATTTCTGGGTCTTGAGTTAGGTTAGGTAAAGCTTCAGGAAGCCATTTAGTGATTGAAATGTTCATGCTCAAGTTGCATATGCCTCACAGCAGCACCTTGGTTGCCTCTAGAACACATAGGAAGAGTGCAGAATTCCAGAGTGTTATCTTTCAGAAATGAATGAGAGGCCACTCTTTCCTTTAAACCAGGCAAAGAAGGAATGTGACTACCATGGCGATTTATCCACAAGCACATGAAGAGCGCGTAGTTGCATGGAGAGACGTTGCAGCCATATTTTGAATAACTTTTCAATTTTCACCACCCAACAGATTCCCTTAAAAGATATGAGAGAGCCCTGTTCAGGAAACTGAAAGTAACTGTTAGTAGGAACGCTTTTGAATTATGTGTTATAGACCTCTTAGAAATGGTAAACAAACCACCAACAGCACTTGAATCACAGACTAGAAATTCATGACAGTTCTCTGAGGAAGCAGGAGAGCTGGAGGCTTTTTTCATTTCTCCAGTGTGATTCAAGCATGCACCACCCTTCCATCGGAAAACCTGCAACTCATTGATTACTCTTGGAGGGTCAGGCTTACTGACAGTATGGAGGATTTTCTTCAATGACAGTTTCATGCAAGTGACATACTCCAATTTCATGGAGTAAAGAATGTAAGTCAAGTCTCTCCCTTCAGTCTTATCCACTATGCTTGGGAGCCAGCATTCACACACACACAAAAACTGTTGCAGCAGGACTTTAATCACATTATCAAGATGAACAGCATCATCAGGAGATACAGCTGAGATGTTTTTCCAGAAATTAGGAGTTGTGATTTTGACTCTATAAAGACAAAAACTGAGTAAGCGACTTCTGGGCTAAAGGAATACTAAAATAATTTAAACATAAATTTCATGGTTGTGCTTAAAAATAGAGTAAAACAAATTTCACTATGTTATACACAAAGCTTGATTTTGTAGGCAGACATGTCTTAACCAGTGAGAAGAGGAAAAGCATCTTATTTGTAGATCCTGTAAGGGTTTGAGATGTGTTGCTTAGACAAGTCAAGAGTAAGAGGTTTTTGAAAAGCCACAAAAGAACAAATTCAGTTTCTCAGAACTTTGGAAATTGAAGCAAGCTGTGGACAAACTTCCTCCAGTTTGATGACATTAAAGTTCAGACTTTCAGGATTGCAATATGAGGTAGATAGCTATATATTATCCATAACTTACTTGAGACAACCAAGATCTTTTTGGACCTGTTTTTTGAGGCTTTGAGTTTTTTAAGCACATAGCTTCTTAGTGGTCTTCCAGTATTATGCAAGATTTGCTGTATAACAGAGCAAGCTGTACCAGTGTTAATGAGGAAAGAATTTGTGACAGTATACTTTAAATCGGAGCTGCCTTAAGCTAAGTGGGAGCACTGACATAATCATTTGTAATGCTAAATAGAAGAATGCAATTAAAGAAAGAATTATTAAAATGAGCCTCATGTCTGTATTTAGTGGGGAGGATCTGGGTTTTAAAAGTTACCTCCTCTTAATAATACTAAGACATGCAGGTCCTGATCTTGAAATGAGTTCCATATGCCTTAAAGCCCGTGTTCAGGCACAGCAGGCTTCTGCTTCATGACCAATTTTCAGTTTTCCATTTTTAGGAGAACTGAAACATATGGACTTCTGAAAGAGAACCATTAGGTTCAACTTCTGTAGGCTGTTTGAAAGCCTATATCCACTAATAAATAAAAAATAAATAAAACAGAAAGATTACTCTCTAGCCATAGATGCGTCACTACCAAAGAATGTCGAGCTTTAGCAAAAGTCTTCACCTTGTAGTATTTTACATTAAATGTTTCTAAGCAACAGATGGGCCTGGCTGAGGAATACCTAGATAGTTGTCCCATAGAAAAAGTATAGAGCAATGAGCCATCAGAGACCAAAATAGGGTGACAAGCATTTTTGTCAACTGAATGGATTTTCACTCACATTCAAAGACCTAGATTCAAGATCAGATACTTAATGCAGAAGAAAACGGAAGGCTTATAACTCCACTGGTTCTCTCGTTGTAGTATAGGTATGTGCACAGAGAAAGATTCTTGCTATACCAACTGTAAAATATATGTGTATAAATATATATGTTCACTTAAATGGAATCATGTTAATAAGAATTTCATAGTTTGCAGATTAGGGGTTTTTTTATTCATGTCTATCAGTAATGGAAAGCATATCATAGTGCTGAATACAACTGGCTCTCTCAGTGTATATCCTGAAGTCCTCTGGCATTCATGCTATTAGGAAAAAAAGCCTCTTCAGTAAGACCCCCTACATTTTTCAGTTAAGAATCAGCTAAACAGTAATGTAAATCAGACAATAGATGAAGTTCACCTTTGAAATGATTAGTGTTCAGTATACGAAGTTTACTAAATTGCACAGGTGTTTTGGGGGATTGACAGCACTTCAGCAGTGAGGGGGGAAAAAGGCTTTGTAATTACTACTCCTCACTAGTACGGTATTAGAGTGGTTTTAGAGTGACTGGCACACTTCGTTATGCCTGAAAGTAAAAGACCTCCCAATTACAGAAATGAGATAAAAGTATAATTTTTGTATTACATCTTCATGTGATTTCCTCTACCACCACATGAATTTCACCTGAGATTTCAGTCCAAGAAAATCTGCTTTCTTTTTCTATTGCACAAATTTACTGTCTTCAGTGATAAATAGTTACATAGGTATATACTATACAGAACGTCTAAAGAGAACTGTGACTAACTGGAGTTACTGTTTCCCATAATATTATCTTGGAAACAAGTATCCTCTCCTCATCACCTCTTGCCTGAGGTTTGCAAGCACAGATATAAGCGAATCAGACAGAAGGCCTTCAGTCTATCCAAGCTTTAAAAAGATAAAGGGGAAAGACGGAGATATGAAAGGGAATCTAAGAACTGATCCCTGTAAATCCATCTGAAAATAACAATTTTCTGGCCTATGTCAGAACAAACTTTGTCAGGAAAAAAATGTGGGACTTTGAAGCTATTCCTAATGTTCCATTTTTCAGATTCTAAGGTGTCCTCCATGGGAGAGATTTTCCTTGCTCACACAGTCTGAGTCTGCCCAAGCCCAGACGCTGGGAAAAGGGAGACGGGTGTCTCATTAGGTTTTGCTGTGGACCACTGCAGCACCCTCCTGCCCCTGTTAGGACTCAAAGCAACCTAATCTACCTGTCTAGACAAGGCTTTGCGCTGGTCTGATCCCTTTCTTTGGTGCTGCTTGTGACATCCAGAAATTTGACAAGGAAAGCAATTATTGATCAGTCTGAGGTGTGTTTTGCTGTGATAATTGTCTAAGCATGACTGAGTGATGCCCCTATAGATAGATGCTTACTTATTTCCTGAGGCATGTCGTCCTCTGAGCGACAGAAACATTGATAAGAGAGAGGACAAAATGACTAACTTTGATGGCGTTTGTGTTGAAACATCTGCTGCTTGTCAACATGGGAGGCAGAAGCAGTGATTTATTAGTAATAAAAAAGGAAAACCAATGAAACTCTCTGTCTTATTCTTTCCCTAAACTATTTTCTGACTAAGAATGCCCAGGAAGTTCCCATAAGGAGAAAATACTGCATATTTTTACTTTGCCTACATTGTAACTTACCGTGGTAACACATCATTTAGTTTAAGACTTTGAGTACCTTCTGCCTATTAAGGTACCTGGACAATAAAGTCACTAAATGCACCCATGAAAATCTATGGACAAGTCAAATTGTGATAATCTAGATTTTTTTTTCCTCTTGAGTAGAATATAAATCTTTTTAGAAAACTGAACCGAATGTAAATTATTGAAAAGAGATTTGGTAATGTTTCCTGTTCTCTGAATACATACCAAACACGGACCCGAAATTTCCCCTCATTGTTTTCATGAGAGTGATTTCATTTGGATTAATCCTTTCTTTCAGGCTCAGCTCTGCATGAGCACTCTGCAGAATTCTGGCTTCCACATAAAGAGGAGCTCTGAGAGAAACTGGCCTCCAGAAAGCCAAAATCACTTCCCCAGAACATGGTGGCATGTACAGTCAGAACACTGCTGCCCACAGGAGGAAGGCATACACCTTTACAGCTTTTTACAGCTTTTGAGCCCTGAAGAACAAAGGGTCTTTGAGAATCACAGCCATGCCACTGGGGCACGGAAAAGGGCTCTGGCTGAGGAATCCGTGCTCTTCCCTTCCGTGCATATGCATAGTAAATAGATGGGCATCATCTGCTCAATAATAGGGTGTAGCTTTTGTAATATTTCTACCACCAGAACACACTCCCCAAAAATAAAACCTCAAAACCGTAGATGCCTTAGTTTAACTGGAATATTAAGAAAAGCAAAAGTATTAGAAATTAGAAGAAGCAATCATAACAGTGTGATGCTTTAAAACAGAAATTAGTCATCTGTCTGCCTGCCTATCTGTAATTTAAAGAATGAAGATATGTCTATGTCAAACGAGTTTTTTTTCCCCCCAGAGGACATAGGGTTTAATCAAGCTTTACTACCTTAGTAACCTTTTGTAAATGGTGAGGCATGACTGACATCAGAGTAGGACTGAAAAAGAGAAGATATTTAGGTTCAAATTCAGATGTAAAGATGTCAATCTCACTAATGCAACTGAGAGTGAGTATATATATTGATTTAAACCGAGCATTTTCTACTTTCTGTGCAAGCAAGAAGCAGGTCAGAAGTTGAAAGCAGAAAAACAAAGTAAATGCCTGTCCTGGTAAACCATGACAATGCCTGAAGGAGGTCTCATTCTACATTTTGGGTCTCATTCTGATCCTGTCAACATTGCATCAGCACAACTCCATCTATCAGATCTACATTACCATTTTGATGGAAATGAAAATGCCTCAGTAAAGCTTTCTTCATCTGAACACCTTTAGACTTCCTTTCTTTTCCTGCATTTTTCTTTTTTCCCTTTTTAAACAATAAAGCATCAATAAGACATCAGGTTGTTTGCAGGTTTTGGAACGTTTTCACCTTACACAAAATCGCATTGGTTGGAATCTGCTTCTGTGTTCTGATTCATCAGGTACTTCCATTGTAACAAGTGACATGAGTGTACCAAAGAATTAAGCGTTTTTTTCTCCTTGTGCCACATGCAATTACATCTCTTTTAAGTAGTCTGATAATTGCATTTTAAACAGTACTTATTATTCTCTTTTAGTTATATCCAAATGGATTTTTATTGTTATAGTAAATAGTTACTAAAGCCCTCTGAGGGAGAAAAAGCCCCCCACACAATGCAAGCCTGTACATTAATCTCTACCTTTAAACAAACAGCAATAATTAATGGGAGTTGGGCATCTTGCTGCATTGTACAGTGACAGGGATTAAATACTGGCATTGCAAAATGCCAGTTTTCAGCTTGTGCATTTGTAGACCCTTCAGAGCCATGAACTGACATTTGCAATCTTTGTCAGTCAAAAAAAATGGCAAATTCAGTTAAATTTAGTTCTGCCATTCAAACAGAATGAAGGTCATTACCTGCCCCTTTTGTGATTTGATTATCCAGGGACTGAGTTTATTTTCCTGAAGAAAGACACATTAAAAGGGCCCAATTCTGCAATTCTTGCCCCATCTCAGCAGCTCAATTGTCTTAAATTATTAATTATTAACTGACTCAGCTATTGTTGTTTATTTAAGAGTACCGATTAACATATAGTCCTGAACTGCTTAAGTGTTTTTCTTTTCCTAAAGCTCTCACAACCATTCTAAAAAACAATTAAATACACTTTGAAATTACAAAAATTAGTATATTAAATAAATATAATTTATAATTCAATTACCTGGCTTTTTGAAAGGCTGTAGTTATGTATGGTTTACATTACCCAAAATACTTTTATTGACTTCATTTGAACTACTTATGTAAATAAAGACTCTAGGTCCAATCCTTCTACCCAAGAAGAGAAGGAAACTCTGAAGCAAGCTCCTGAATTCCAAACCATTATGTGCGTAAAGCCAGGATCAAAGCATAATGCTTGCAAGGAGAAACATGCTTGTAAGGATATGCAGAAAACACAGGCTCCACAATCCTCTCCATATGCTGCTCCTGCCTTTATGGCATTCCCATCTCATCTTCACTGACTCCCTGCAACGTTGGGGTTAGGAGTGCAGCATAAGCATTACTTTTGACCCAGTACTTCTCATAAGAAGTAGGCTTCCTGAGGTTACTGCGAGACTGAATTGTGGCAGAAGACAAAATCAAGGACACGGCAATGTCAGGGCCAGTTAAAAGAGAATGAATGTCTGACCTTGTGGAAGTGGACTACTTCGTGGATTAAAAACTATCTGTAACAGGGGGAGTCTTCACTTGTTGTTGTTGTCTCCTTCCAGGGACAACAACATCAAGAACACCCTGAAAGATCTGAGCAGGACCAGTAATTTGGCCTTGAATATTTCCTATTGCATATGGGACTAAGAATACATGTGCTAATGATTTAAGCAGCATCCAGAAACAAGACTTCTGGGGATAATATTAAGGATTGCTAAATGGTTAAGACATAATCTGATATCTGAACACACAAGTGGATTTTTGTAATGCATTTTTTCACTATGCTGGACTGAAGGGGACATCCTATAGGTGCACCACAGGTCAGGTTCCAGTGTTGCAGTGCTATGGCATGAAATAAGAAAGCTCATTCATTAGCATATGAATCAGCTCTCCACAGAAAGTGGTAGAACTGCGGAAGAGGAAAAGCCATTTTGCTTTAATAATAACAGCCTGTAAGAGGCAATCCCAGGTACAAAATGATCAAGTGACCAGAGCCAGTTCAGTGAAGAATGATAGCATTTTATGCTCAACACTTCAAGATTAAAGTCTTTAGTTAGCAAAGCATAATGTGAATCAGTTTCATGTATAATGCATTGTGTGAGCTGTGAGCCCGTAGCCACTATGATACAATGTAAGCAATTCCATTTAGTGCAATTTGACTATAGCTAGTACAGAATAATTGGAGTCAGTTTCTAGCATGCTAGAATTTGAGTCAAAAATGGTAGAAAAAAATTTGATACATAATAATACGGAGGCAAAGATAACAAGCAATGATGTGGATGAACAGTTAATATGCGCAAGTCATTTTAATAGGTTGTGATGTGATTACGACTCCAGTGTTCTTATATATAGACAACAAAAGGCTAATACATCACAGTAAAGAAAGGCGACTATTAAGAAACAGTATAAATAATGGCACAGAGCTGCACTGGAGGAGAGTGCAACATCAAATGCTGCAGTTTTCTCAAATCCAAAAGTGAGGGAATAAACATCTACTGGAGGATAAAAATGGCTACTCAAGAGAACACTGGGCATATTTCAGAGCAATTTCTCACGTTTCAGAGGTGGCGTTAATGCTACACTGGGCAATTCCAACTCCTTCTCAGGAACTCAGCCCTTTCCATTCTTTTTCTCTCATTATTAGAAGCAGTTGTGGCAGCTCTCGCCTCTTTGGTACTCTGAGCCTCAACTTTACGATCTGATGTGCAAATACTATGAAGACCTGCCCCTTCCATGAGGTTAATAATGTATGATTAGCTAAAGAACTGCAGTGTTTTAAAGCAAACACATAAACACTAACATGACAGATCTGCAAATAAACATCTTTGGCTTTCTAAAATTACTACAGAAAACAGCAAAAATGTGCTATTATTGGGACTTGTGTCTGTGTTCGGTTTAAATCCAATGGATACTAGTTCATTGAAATTTTTTTTCTCTTCCTAACTTTTCACGAGTCTAACCCTGTGTACCTGAGAAGAGCTCATTTATGAGCATGTGCTAATCGGTTCTGACTACAAGTTTAAGTCATCCCTGAGCAAACAGAAAACTATTCAGCTTAGCAATAAAGTTAAATAATTATTACCAGGCTATGTGATGTGACTACAATGTGACATTGAAATGACTATGGCGTGATTAGAATAAGAATGTCATATGCCTGAGATGTTACTAGAATGAGGCTATAAAACGTCTGTGATGCCATACTGCTGTGATATGACTAGTGTCAGGAAAAATGTGTGCATTATTAATGCATATATAAACATGCCATATTTCAGAAGCAGACTGCATTACGCAGAATGCTAGTAGTTCTAATTACCTTCTTTATTAATGGCTGTTCTGCTTTGTATTTTAAAAGATAAAAGAACTGTGTACTTCATTCATTCATAGAATTTTTTTTCTAAGGTTTGGCAGTAAGGTTGCTCCTTCATGTCACTGGCTTGACTTTCAATACTGGGGCTCTAGCCATCCTTCCTGTATTACATAATGAACATTTTTCTTAAACTATTATTAGATTCAGTTCCCTTTTCTAGTGTTACTTGATATCATCAAAACCAGGATCAATTTTTTTCTGTATGTATCTGTAACAGGAGTCTTTTGGACACAAATACAAAGCACAGCAAAACTGAGTGTGTTTAATCTTTACACATCATGGGATTAGAGGATGCCACATACAGCGTCTGCATCCGTATGACTTGCAAGGATATGTACATTTATCAGTATGTGCCACACAATTCTAAGCCATGCAAATTACTGACCTCTGACAGGTACAAGTAGCTTCCATCATCAGTTAACAGTGCGTCCTACCTGCAGACACATATGAGAGTCTAGGGGTAGGAGCCTGCATCTGAAAATGTAAAATCTTCAAGGTACAACTTGGATCTTTAGCTCACCAAGGCTATCAACTGAAAATATGCAAATTAGATAGCACCACACAAAGTCAAATGCTGATGTTATCTTTGGGTTTTATTCTACACATACATATTTGGAAGGCTTAAACAGAACCAGCAGCCAGTGTGGCCACGTACCTGGGCATACTAAATTAGATAGGTTCTGTCATACGGCTTGCAAGTTCAAGCTGAGAAAAGCTAGCAATAAAAACACAGTCAAATGAAGGTTCATTCATGCTTCAGAAAACGTTGAAAAAGGCACTACATATAATGCACTATAATCATCTTCTTGTCACACTTTTGAGGTCACTCATATCGTAATACATTGGCATTTTATTTGTGGCTAGCTGGGTAATTTACCTGTGTCATTTACGGGGAAGGCGAAACGATCACTTTTATTATTTATCAAACCACAGAGAGGAGGAATCTTTTCCAGTTCAGTGTTTAAGCAGACAAGACCCAAACCAGCAGAGCAGCTCTCTCCCTCCCTCGGCGAGTGTCTCGGCTGACCCTTCGGGAAGGGGAAGGAGAAAGGTGTGCAGGCGTAAATGGGAGCCGAGACAGAGCTGGAGTCAGAGCAGCCTGAATAATAGATGAAAGGGCATGTATTAAATATAAGGCCGAACCGGGCGGAGGAGGGTCGGGACAAGCGGTTGCCTCCGAACCTGCGCGGCGCCGGCGGCGGCCCCGCGGACACCGCGCTGCGCTCCGCGCCGGGCCCGACACCACCCGCGAGCGGGACCGAGCGCGCACTGGGGCAGCCTCCGGTCCCCCCCGCCAAAGAAACAAAACCACACCACCAACCCAAACCAAAACCCAAACCCAAACCCCTGATTTTCCGCATTACCCCGAAGCTACGCGCAAACCTGATGATGCTTCCTGCCCCCTCCGCG
>VZRE01011398.1:185023-241616 GCA_013396775.1 Cephalopterus ornatus
GAGGTGATATTCCAGCCAAACAACCTTTTATTTAATGGTAGTTGCACTGGGGTGGTCGGTAGTTAAGTTCGCGTCTTCGCAAAACTGCGGCTTCCTCCGCGCCCCGCTTTCGCCGCAGAGACTCGGTCGCGGTGTTGGGAGTCGCGTCCGTGTTCCTGCGGGTGCTGTACCCTCCAAGTGATAGTGATTGGTCTGAATTTATTAGCGATATGAATCCTTGGGAATCAAGTGAGACACATTTAGGCTTGTCTTTGCAAAAAGATATTGACAGTAGCCAAGTTTAGGATAAAGTCATCCTCTTACTGTTGCATTAGCCTTTTCTGAGATGAATGTGACGTTCCCAGAACTATGTCTTGACTTTGGGTTTCTGTAAGGTGTCACACTAACAAGATGCTAAGAATAAAACAAGCTCTTTTGAGGCAGTTCTGTTAAAGTAACTGCTCTAAACCAACTCGTACTTACAACAAGACACTGAAAACACCACAGAAGAATCTCACAAAACCTTAGTCTTTTTAAAGGACTTTAAAGAAGGGTATACTCCCCAAGACATCTTCAGGCTCTTACACAGCACTGTACTCATACTGTCAGCTTAAGTTAAAAAAGAAATGATTTAAAAAATCCCAACAAATTTATAGAAGAGCTCTGTTTAATCTGTGGTTACCCAGCTGAAGTCTTCTCCCCATTTTTAGTTACAAAATGTAACACCCCCAAACCACACATTCCTTTACTGTTCTGGGATGATTTTGATTTAGCTTAAATTAGCTTTCCAGACTCTATTGGGAACCTCAGACTTAACCCTCTGTGGTATCTAGAGGCACTTAAGACCCCAAAAATTATTTACCTGACAGAATGCATAAACTCTGGACAGTGAAATTGAACATGAGGGGAAAAAACCCCACACACCTAAACAAAAATTACTGGCAATATTTCCACAGTTACCTGTGTTCATTATATTAAATTCACTGGTGTCCATTTAAAAATAGTAATGATGATAATAATAATAATAATGATAATATCAGTCATTATACCTGTATATGGACCTGATTCAAATTTCACTGAGGTCTTAGTGAATAATTTTTGTCGTCAGCAGAACTCATATGATTTGGATTGCTGCCTGCAAAACCCGCATTATTATATGTAACTGAAAATACAAGTGTTAGGTAGACAGTTACCTAAACTGAGCTTGTGCATTTTTATTATGTGAGGAAGGAGATAGTGTCTTTTTATTTTTTTCTCCCAATGACGAGTGTTATAGGATGTAACCTTTTTATGCTTCCTTTTCAGTTTTGGCTGGAGGAGTATAGCCAGCAATGGTAGTAATCATCAACAGTCTTCCTATCTTTTCTGTCTGTAATTCCTGAAATTAGAATGCATCTTAGCTAGTATTTGTTGGCACAGGAGTTAAATATACCTTCATAGGGTTTTTTGTTTTGTTTTGTTTTTTTTTTTTAGATTTGTGATAGACTATGGCCTTTAAGCAAAGTATTCAGACTTAAAATCTTACTGAATAGTAGAGTATGCTAATGCAACAGCATCTGAAAAAGATTTTTGACATTTCCTTTAGGAAGTGATACTTAGTTCTGTGCCACTGTTCTATTTTCTTCTGGTTTAACATAACTACTTTCTTTGCATTTAATGTTAGTTGTGTTAAATTACATATATATTCAGCAAGTTGTCTTGATGTGTTTTGCAAAGAGTGCAGGAATTGTTGTGGAGGATGTTATGATAGGAAAAGATGAAATAAAGGACTAATATATGTCTAAGAAATACTAGCATCCTCTATTTTTACTTAATGTTTTTCAATCCAAGGTAAATACACACGCAATGTATCTTGCAGATATATTAGTATTAGTAGAGAGGTAAAACCTAAGTCCACACTTGGATTTGATTCAAGCAAAATCCTGTTACTTTTTATGGGAGTTTGGCCCTAGAAATCTATTAGAACTGGGTCTTACGTCAAAAAGCTTGTAGAATTAAAAAATACATTGTTCAATAAAAATCTCTTAGCTGCTTTTTCTTTTTTTTTTTTTTTTGGTGGCAATTTCTGTGAAAACATCAATAAATTTAGTGGAAATTCTGTGGTTAAGTCTTTACATGTCACTTTGAATTGCACAGACTGATGTTTCACAACTACCCAGTATAAAAACCAAAGCCTCCTTCAAGTGCCTATCTTGCAGTAAACCTGGTGGATGCTCTGAAAGGAGCATTTTTGAATACTTGAACTTGGGATTGTTCTAAATGCTAATTCACATAATTAGGAGTATGGAAAGGATGTTGCACACCACCAGCTTATATAGCTAAGCTTCCAAAATCAGTGTTATGACTCATAAAGAATACTGAAATCTATGCAGGCTTCCCAATCAGTGTTCTTTTCAGTATTTGATTGAACTTTAAAATGCACTTCAAATTACTAAGTCATTACACCAAAAAGCTACACAGAAATACAGAAGAAGACGACATGTATTCTTCTGTATGAAAGACCTCTTTTGAAAAGCAAACAAACAGACAAAAACTCCTACTCAATGTCATTAAATTAACAATAGATTAAATAAGAAAAGAAATTAGGGCCAATTTACTGTGGTTATCCCAATTTTAAATTATATCAACTTCATTTAATCAGATTTAAAGCACAGCAGTGACAAATAACACAGGTTTAAAAATAAGTATCACTATGAGTTATGGGCAAAATCTTCAGTCTTCACTGCTAATCAAATAGCATTTAGGCATGTGCTTAACTTTCATTTAAAGTGGTGGGACTGAAGTAGATTGTTAAAAGTCCAAAAGACTTCAGAAGTTGTCTACAAGTAAGATAGCTGTAAGCACACTATTAGCACTTTTCTGAATCAAGGTGATAATTTATAAATTTTGGAAATGTGCACAGTTCTAGTGGATTCAGGAAAGCTAAATATAGGTTAACACTCTCCATTCATTTCTGTGCTCTAATGGCAGAAATTAAGGACTTCTGGGCTTGACTGACACATTAAATGCATTCCATACTAAAATATATTTTTAATCTTACAGTCAATAACATAAACTCTATGAAGGTTGCTTTGCTCCTTTTTCAGTCAGTGGACTTTTTGCCTGATAAAGGAACAAGTAGCCAGGATCCCATAGATCAATGCCCATAACTTAAGCTTTATGTGGAAAATATAATTGATGTTATCTTACTCGGGAGTGTTAAAATTTTTAAGTTTGGGTTTATGTAAGAGAAAAGAAAAGCTGAAAACATTAATGACTCTTAATTTGATACACTGAGACTGGCGATTTCAAGGTGCATAAGTTGATGGAAATCTGCATTGGAACAGCAGTGCAGAGCTTACGTCACCTGCAAATATTAAAATTCTGTAACCATAGCATTCCACAATTCTGTGTGCAGTATTATTTTTAGTGGCCTTGTTTTACCACTTAGTATAAATAAAAAATACAATTCTGTCGTTTCTTTTGTATGCTTAATTTGGTTTATGTGTTAGCATGGATATTGGTCTTGGGTGAGGGCTAGTCACCTGGAAAAGTGTCTGCATGTAAAATTTAATTGGTTTCTAATTCTGTATATTTATATATTTACACTAAAATATCAGAAATTGTGAAAATGTATCGTGTATTTTTTTCTATTGTATAACTGAAAAATAGGTTAACAGATTTTGCTCAACTGTCTAAAGAAATTCATCTTTGAGCTGAGACCAAGCATGGAAAATTTCAGCTGAAAAGAAGAATTTTTTAGAAAGTTAAGAGCATGTGAAAACTGGGGGTTATAATGGGAATCTGAACATAACCCTAAGCTATAAATACCATTTTCAATAGTGACAGTAGACATGCTAAACTCGAGTAGGAACATTTTGTGTATACAGATACAGACAGTAAAAGCTTAGTAAGCTTCATTTCTCTTTAAATGTTTCCCATGAAAAAGATTTTTATCAGAATCACTGAAGTTTCATGTGTCCCAAGCCAAAGTTTTACACATGGTAAGAAATTTGCGCCACACATGTGAATGAGAACTGGGTCTTGGGAGTTTAATGCTATTGGAATTTTGTGATAATGTTCTTTTGTATATAAGAACAAGGGGGGATCTTTTTAGTTTCCATTTCAGATTCTCACTTCCAAAGAATCTCTTCTAGCACAGCAAAACCGTATCAGCCACACTTTATTGACAGAAATTTTATTGTAGCTAGAGGCTTACAGTAAGCTGTTTATTGCTGTTCCCTAACACAGTTGACAGCAACTGGGGAATTAATTTTCTTGCCCCGATGTGCTTTCTTGGGTATAAATGACAGATGTTAAAGATATGAAAACTGTGACCCATTTACATTCAGCAACTCCTTATGGGCACAATCTACCTGTCTGAAGTGTACGTTTGAGGTCCTGAGTAATATTGCTTCATCAGTTCTAGGATTCTCGTTTTTGCCACAGAACTGTTTACCTAGATATAAACAGTCCAAGGGACAGATACATAATGCCTAATGGACTGACCCTCCTTTAGGCAACTTCTATTCAAGAATAGTTGGGTTGAGGTTTCATTTATTTCAGGAGATGCTGTATCTTACTTTATCATTTAATTGCACTAAACATATAGAATATAACTGACAAAATGGACATAAGTGTTGTGAAAGATCTAACAGGAGTTACAGCTGATACCTCGTTTTTGGTTTCGCTTCTTCCACAGAACATCATGGTGGTCTGTAAAATCTATACTCTTAAGTTTCCTTAGTTGCTACTCAAGTACAGTATCCTCCACACATTCTGTAATGTCCATGTCTTCACTGAATAAAAACCTAACATACAGAGAATAATTTACTTTTTTTTTTTCTGCTTTTATTATTGCTTTGTCCTTCCAGTCTGTGGCACAGTGTATGTAAAATGATTTTTCCCCATACACTGATGTGGGCACTTAATCAGTTTGTTTCTGGTTTACATGAGATAACATTCCGTTGAGTGAAAAAAGATTTCACAGGCTGTAGATAAGAAATTAATGGATGCTATCATATTTTACTGAAGTACAGGGGGAGGAGGACATCTTTTGTTTGTTTCTGTTGGCATCTTTTAGAAAGACATTTGCAGCGTAAGGGGCTTTAGCATCCTACCTGAGATTTTAAGGGCTTGGATAGGCAGAAAATGCATATCATCTTAAACATTCCTTTATAATTACAATTGCATGGGAAAAAGGTCTTTCTAATAGAGCCGCGATAATTTTTTTGTAATGGATTGTTTTCTAGTGAGCTATAAACTCTCTCTTGAAGCAGAAATAGCTATTTCTGATAGAAGACACCTCAAATTGATATTGCTACACTTTTTCATTGGTAATGCAATTATGAAAATTTCAAATAAATAAATAAATTGTTTTGAGTAGCAACATTTCTGTAGCCATACAAAACCGTGTGTAGATTATTCCTGAGACCACTGAGATTCAGGAAAACATAGGAATTACTATAAATTGGATATAAAATTCATATTGATCTTACTAAAAATATCTGGATTGTCAAGTCTTGGAATGATTTGGCCTGCATTCTAATTTAGTGTTTGGGGGTTTGTGTGTACCCTGAATTATATGTGATAATAAAGAGAACGGTAGTTAAAAAATCTGATTTGTAATCACACTGAGGTGTCTAAATTGTACCAGTCTCAAAAGTTATCCATTCTTTGTTTCTTTGTCTTGTTTCTTTTGCAGCGAGTGAGTTACGAGGGAGATTTGTTTTAAAGTCTTGGCATGGATTGTCCTGCATTTTCTGTTGCACAGAGAGAAAATTGAGTAATACAGCATTTGTCAGGATTTGTTGGCATGTAGAATCTGTAGTTTCCTATGACTTGATGTTGTAGCTTTGCCATTTCTTTTGTGAAATGTCACACTGAACTTTTTGTGTGTAAATATTATTATTGGAAAGTTGTTTGTAATATGCATACTTCTTGTTAAAAGAGGAATATAAGGAGCCTTTTTCTAGAGTAACAGTTCAGCATTTGAAGCTAAAACAAACCTGGAGTAAATCTGCTGATTTATGCCATCTGCAGACCTTTCTGATATTAACTTCTTTATAAAAGCAATAGGATGCAGTTGAGATAATATTTCCAAAATCCAAAAAATATGTAAAAGTATTCAGGAATGAGGTAAATTTAAAATAATTTTATTTTGAGCTGAATTTAATAAAATGTGGAGGATCAGCTGTCAGATTTTTCTTCCTTCCTTTGTTTCTTCCCCCAGGTTCACAGAAACAAGATATACATAAAATTTTAAAAAAGGAACCTCATCCCAGTCCAAAAAATTAAATTGGATATTCTCACTGGCTGATAGTTGAAAAACAAGAGCTGTTGATACTGATTTGTAAAACACTTTGTTGCCTGAAACTGGTGTTCATTCATTTGCCCTCATTCCTTCCAGTCAAAATGTTAGATACAGCTACTTCATTTGTAATTCTGCAGGATTTCTTAGTACCTCCTAGGCTTTCATGTGTTGCTAGTAAGAAAATTCTGTGATTAATTTTCTTAATTGTTAATATTCTTAATTGTTAAAATTCTTGAATATCTGCTTGTATGATATTTTTCACCAAATTGAAATAATTTAGCCTATGCCTTATAAGGTCATACAACCTTTGAAACACCAAAAAAAGAGGAAGACCATATTTCACTTGTAAGTGATATTTGCCATTCTTACAGCCTCTTGTTGGTTGGTGGCTAGCACTAGTAGCTCTTAAATGGCTAAACCCAATAGATGCAAATTTCTGTCTCATCGTCTGTGCTCTTTCAAAGCACATAAGATTATGGAGACAATTGTGTTTCTGATGTAAAGGTTTCGTAGGATACATATGTCTCTGTTTATGACCTATATATCAGAAATTTGTACTCAGATTCATTAAGAGAAATAAAGAATTTGCTACTGAAGTTCATGCTTTCACCACTGAATTCTGTATTCTCTTACCCGTATTTTTTGGAAGAAAGTTTTCACAGAAGTTTGGTTTTACAGGAAGGGGTCCAGAACTCCAGAAAAAGGTGCAGACTAATGAATTTTAAGAGAGCACCTCCTTCCTGTGTAGAATAGGATGCAGAGCCCAAAAGGGAGTGATATTTGACTCACGTGGGTTTAGTGGTTTTCTATTCAGAGGTGTAGGCTTTGGGAATACTGTTGTTATGCCAGTTCCTCTTCTTGCGTTACATTATGAATATATCTAAACATTATGGTTACTTCAGATGCCCAACCTCTGACTGTGGATCTAGCCTTATTTCTGTAAAGTATGTTCACAGAAAGTATAATCTGTACAGTTTTCGCCATTATACTTAGCTTGTAGTGCCTGTGCACACATTTTGCTTCTGTTGACATTATGGTGGAATTCATCTTGTCTGAATTATAATCATATATCAAATTTAATCTGCTTCGCTGGGTTCATAATTTACTCCACCCTGAAGAGAATACGGTGGTTTAATCTGGTTGCCAAAGCTAATGAACAAAGTTGGGTGAGATGCATCCCACATCCAGTGAAGAGTATGATTCAGTGTGATCCATATTCTTCAATATCAAGTTTTTTCACCGAAGTCAAGAGACGGGTTTTAAGGTTATGTATTTCTTTAAGTGAAGGTATTATTTGAATAGTGCATATGGGCAAAAAAATGTATAATGTGCACAGTTACCTTTGAGAAAGTCTTCTTTAGATTATGGCTCAAATTCAAAGGCTCACAAGTAAACAGAACTCTTGCTGACTTTCTATTAAATTGTTATCTGGCCATCAGCTATCTATTTTAGGAAGACGGTGCAATGAAACAACAGTTATTTTGTTTTGAAGCTGTTCTGAGTATTTCTGTTTTCTCATGCCCTGCTTGTTCCTTGGTACCTTGTTTTGTGAACGTAAGTACAGGCCATTCACATTATAGTGTAAAATTGTTTCTTCTGCTTCTCTGGTTTAGGCATGTGTCTATAGCAGTATGAATTTTCAGTCAGTTGTCAGATTGTTTCACTTTCACCATTGCAAAAAATACAGGTCAAAATATCAGTGATGTGCTAGTGTTACCAGTAAGAAAATTTGAAATTGCTTTCAGTTTATGACAACAGTACCCTGAAATATGGATTGCATTGAAGTCTGTGGCATCTAGAGCAGCAGGAGGTAGGCTGTGTACCAGTTGCAAAGCCCTAGTCATCTCCCAACTGCCAGATAAATAAATAACAAATAAGGCACCACCCCCCCCAAAACCTGCAAATGAAATCTGCATCTGTCTAAAGATAATAAACTTTTCCTGTTCAAATTTAATTTCTACTGTACAGGAGATGGACTTTGCTATTTGAGATTTCATCACTTTCATTGCAGAAAGCTGTTACATCTGTCAAATATTTCAGTTTGAAATGAATGCCTGATTTTTTTTTTCCTTTGTATTCTACAAGAGCACCAGGTTGTCAATCAGCAGAAGTACAAAATGAGACAACATAGGGGATCCGCTGCTGTGATTGGCACTTTATTTTTATTTTACAACATCTTTTTTTCTTCCTCAAACTTAAAAATGGCAGTGTTTGTCTATACTGTGGAAACAGATGACAAACATGTATGTAGCGAAGGGAAGCCACTCATGGTTCACCCAAATCCTGCTTGTCTTGTCTACCCATGCCCATTCTGTTGAGCGTACTGGTACAGTCCAGCTGGTCAATGAAGCTGTAGGTGACTATCTGTGTGAATTGTGTGAACATCAATCATGTGAGTGAGATGAAAATATATTGTATGAATGGGATTTAAATACACACTTAGTTTTGTTACTCTTCATCCTTGCTTTAGTATTAAAGCATTGAAACAAAAGTCATGCAGTATTTAGCTAGTAGAGCAGGAGACCACTTCTGAGTGGGCTGTGTAAGCTTTCAAATTGCCCCCATGCAAAGGGGTGGTCCAGAACTTTCAGCAAGTAATTCGAATCTTGTAACATTTTTGGTTTTCTGATCTGTTTCACTGAGGGAGAATCAGAACTTTAGTTTCTTAATGTGATTTTTCAAATTCTGGACTAAGAAATTGACAAAACCATAGGTACTTCTTGAGAGTTTTAAGGAACTGATGCACTTTGTGGTTTTGTGATGTTGAACATCTCTGGATTTCACTGTTACTCAGATTTGCTGAAATCTAAGCTTTGGCCTTCTTCTGTGCATTAGGAGTTCATTAGGAAATATTTTAATCTGTCACAGAGTACCAAGAAACTAATGGTTTGTGGAGCATTTTAGTCTTCAAGCTTCCACTGTAAATGATATGAAAAATAGTATCATTTGGCTGATGCTTAAATACATCTCCTTCCTTTATGAGATACTGTCTCTGTCCTTTCTTGTTTCTCTTTTTAATCTCTACTTTCATTCTCTGAGGACACTTATTTTCATAAAACGTGTTTATGCACATATTAGAAATCTGACTTTTCCCCTCAAATGAATAGTATCACAGTAAAGAAGTGACACATTTAATGTTTGATCAGTTGTAGTACACCCAACTCATAACCACACATTGCTTGTGTCCACACAAGGACTTTTAATGAACCAGCTGGCTTCATTAAAATTCAAAGATTTGAAGCATGTGGAAGAGTATCTGGATAAAAGCATAATAGGGGAAGTAAAACACTTGCTGAACTAGATAGTTACTTGCTCTGTCTTGTTCCGGTAGTTTTAAAAGAATCAAAACAGAATTAATTATATTTATTAACACAAATCTGAGAAGAAAATCCATTCCTGCAGTGTGTAACACATATTTTCTCTCTCTAGCTTGGTGGCATACTAAATTTGGATGGCAAAACCGAGCCGAAGGTTTGGCAGAAGAGAAACTAGGGCCTAACTTCAAACCATGGATTTGCAGACATGTTAGCTGGGACAGCTCCTTCTCCTTATAATTGCAACTCAGGGAGTAAATGTATTAGGCCCTAAGCTGTATCTCAAAATCTGAAGTATGTTTAATTTGGTGGACTTGTAAGTTCTAAAAGCAGGTATAGGGTGGACAGAGGTGGTTGATTTTGTAGCGTTACGCACTTGCATTTTCATACTGACCAAATCTGATTTACTTGTAATTGACACTACGTAGGCATCCGAAATGTGCATAATAGTGGAGGGAAACTTGTTTTGTATGGTATAATGGCTTTTATGAATAATTTTCTTTCAGACCAGTTAGTATCTCCATTATAGACATACACAAATCATCACCTACAGCTGCTGAAGTACCGGGCAATACAGTAGTACCAGCTAGTTTGCTGCACTTCACTAGCTGTTTTTGTAGTCATCCTGTATCTATTGTAGTTTAAACGAGTAGACAAAATAATTACTTAATATATGTTTTACTTGCCTTTTTTTCTCTATATAAGATCCTTCATACTTTTCTTACATATGGCATAATAAATTCACAATTTGTAATAGGTGTGGTATCTCAGAGACTTATGATATAGAAAATTGATTCTGAAAACAACAACAAAAAATGTAAATCACAAAGGAGAACGGTGGAGATGGCAACTCAGTAACTCAATAGTGCTTCTTGAATTCAGCATTTTGAAAGGGAGATGGGGATGAGAGATGAAAACTTTCATGTATCTTTACATTTCAAAATCGGTAAAAGATGACTGGACTTGTAGGAAAACTTACTCTTTTAATAAGAAAACTGGCAGTGCTGCTGTGATATACAGATAGTCCGTGATCCTTGAGTCTGCTGGTTTAAAGCAGCGTGCTGAGCACTTTTCAGCAGAGCAGTTTCATTCAAGGCCTGCTGAATCTTTATAGATGGTGCAGATCACCTCCAGACAAAGTACTTCTTATTGTCATCTCTGATTTTTATCTGTCATAAATATGTCACAGAAGTAATTCCAATTTCAGAACTTTCATTCTTTGGATCAGTGGTGACCACATTCAAAAACGTTCTGCATTCACTATCTCACCCTTGGTATTTTTTAAGATTTTTGTGTCCTAGTCCTAAATACCAGCCTTAGTTGTATTCAGTATTGTGGAAGTTCATTTCAGTAGGCCTCTAGCTACTGAAAAGTGTTAGATCTTGCATCCTGCTGTCCTCAGTAAAGATAGGTGGGGGTCAGGAGAGCCCTCTACACTGTGTGTTTCTGCTTGCTACTGCTCACGGCATTTGGAGTCTGATAGGGATGCTGTGATAGCACCGTCAATTAAAAGCCATAGGCAACAAGTGTAACAAAGAGATCCTTAAGAGCGCTTAACGTTATGCCATTGCCTTGCTAGAATTAAACCAGCATGAGAATAAATTGCCTATGTTAGCTTAATTGTGATCTTCACCTAAGTGTGACTCATGAGACTTTAGACCTAGTAGAAAGCCCTAGCTGAAGTATCAAGGGGATGTTTTGAGATTGCTTAAATTTATCATATTTCTGTTAGAAAACACTGACAGAATTCTACTGAAGCTTTAAAGCCTTAAGCTTTTGCTGCTTGTTTGGGTTTTCATTACTTTTACATCTATACAGTTACACAGATAATGAAAAACCTGAAAAACCTGCATATCACTGCATGTAACACTGCTCTGCAACTATTTACCACCTCATTAGTTTTTTCAATAGCAAAGATAAGTTAGCATTCTGTCATGAAATTTGAACTGCCACCTCATCCTGCTGAAGCTCACAAGGCATGGCATAGTAACTTTCACAAAGTGCATTAACTCGTGCACCAGAAGATGCAATCTTGTAAACACAAAAAAATCACATGGCTTTTTCTATCCGTGAAGCCAATTTGTTTGACATTTTCTCCTGTAAATTTTACTGCTCTTAGAAATCTTTTAAAATACAAAGGGAGAAATTCTGTTTTTGTCTTATTCTGCACAATGCAATTGACTGAGGTGAACCTAATCTCATTTACATTTGGACTGTCCTGCACGCTCATTACTCTTTAAACATGATGTGCCTTTTTCTCATTTTTGTTATGATTCTATCTTTACTGAAAAAAGAAAAGGTGCATTTTACATCAAGATTGCTATTGTGAGGTATCTGTCTAAATGTAAAATCCTTGTGGAGACAAAAAGCAGGTATTTTGTACCTTGACGTAGCTGGTTGAGGTCAGCCCCGAACAATACACCTGGGGTTGATCTCTACTGGCTATGTACACGTGAAACTACAATACCTTATCATTAGCAGGATTTCATGCCACCTTACCTACTTCAGTGTAAAATCATGTTACATTATCTTGCAATGAGATGCCTTTGAGGATATGAATGATATATACTTATTCTAGGTCCTTTAAGACTTGTAAATTGATGCAAAGTGAGTCTGTGTCCTACTGTCTGGCAAAACCGTATTATTTGTTCCTGTGGCTGAATTAAAGTCCTTGGACTTTCTCATAAAATCCTGGGAATATTAGCAGAGATACTTCTAATGGTTCCTGCCAGTCTTGCATCACTGTCTGGTATAATTTCAATGCATTTTCATGCATTTCCAATGTTCTACAAAAGTTAAAAAATCCAAAAAGCTCTGAGGCATCAGTATTATTGTTTTGCAGATTATGCATGATTGCATTAATGATTGCAGCTGTATGCAGTGGCTATATCTCAGTATCCCCCATGAAGAGTAATATGAATTATCAAAATCAAACATTAATTCAACACAACCCTTTATGTCATGATGGTGATGTTATAGATGTGTCTATATTCAACTTTTACTTCCGTAAAACATAGTATTTTATAGGAAGCAGGATCAGAATAAAACATTTCATCCACAGTCTACAATAAATGAGTAGAATAGGAAAAAATGTCAGTTCCTTTGCAAGTGAGATGAGCAGTCGAGAGCATGAGTTGCCTTCTCTGATTTTTTTTGTGCTGTAGTTTGAGTCTTCCTGCTCCTAAGAATGCAGGTGTGTATCTTCCACCTTTGTAAAGTGTCTCCTGAAACTGTCCATAGCTTTGGTTTGCTGTCAACTGATGGGTTGCCATTCCTTTAAAGACCACCTATAAGATTTGCTGTTCATTTTAGATAAGCAATCTATGTAAGCAGTTGTTTTACACCACTTAAAGTGGTTGTATAGTGGTGCCTCATCTCTTATTTTTGAACTAAACTCAGTGACTTTTTTGGTATTTTCTACTTCCAAACTTTCTAGGTAATTTGCTTGCTTTATATACTGCACAGGTGCTTAACCCATCCTCTCATTTTCAATATACTTTTTTTAATTTTTATTTTTTTCCCCAAAAAACCTACCTACAAGACCATGTATTTGATGCAGTCAGTAGTTACTCAGTGTGAGACATCTCCCATTCGCATGTGATACCTGCTGGCTGCTGCTTCCAATTATGCCATATGCTGGAAAGCTAAACTGTTGAAGTATTGGAGTCAATGTTATAATCAAACTAGTTAACAAGGTAGCAGTGTGCCTCACAGAGGGTTCTGGACAATGTCTGATTTCTGCTATAAGCAAAATACTGACAAGTTCTCCTTTGTTTTGCTGCTTTTTCACGTGGCAGAGAGCTAGACATACATTCATTATATTGTAAAATCATAACCTTCGAGATCTTGCTGAATCTGCCCTACAGCTATTTATCACATGATTGCAGGGAATGAAAATAGCATTCTTCCTTCTACTAGGAATATGTTGCTTACCTTGGGGCAAGACAGTGCATAATTTTATGTGTGCCTAGTTTTACTGTTATATATAGACTGTTTTGAGATGAATCAGTGTTATCATTTCCCAGAATTTAGCACTAGTGTTTTAGCAGAGCCAAGGAGATTTCATATACTTAGCCGCTTGGCTGCAAGAGTGACCAGGGATCCCAGGTCTGAGTCACATTTATATTAATGCCATTTTATAGTCATGGACAAAGGCCAAAAAGATTCTAATATAATTTACTCCCAAGTTATTTTTTTAATTATTATTATTTTTTGAGTTAGGGCTGCATGTAGTAGTCTCTAAGTAAAGGCTATCTCAACCCAATTCTTATTTCACATCCATTAATTTTATATTTGTGAAATTACAGCTATTTTACTGGTGGTTTTGCTTGTAATCAAGAACTGGATCTGTCTCCTCATGTTTGTGCAATAATCCCTTTTTCTTCCTCCCACAAACAGGCAGCAGGAGACTCAAAGATCTGTAAGACTCTTTTTTCCTTCCTGTGGCACCTGTCCTTCTCTTGCAGCTTCTTGAGTAATATCTGGTTTTTAACAAGAAATGTTAATTCACTTTAAATAGCAAGCGTTAGGGAAGCTAAAGCTCAGTCCCTCTCCACAATTACCAGCTTAACTAGTGAGTTGCCTATCTGATGCTTTTATAGGCACAGCTCTACTTTAGCTGTGTACCTAATACATAGCTCTGACTTCTTGAGTTGCTTTTTCTGCAGGGTGGCACATTGAAATAATCTCTGATACTACATGGACACCTTCTGTCATGGCCTACTTTTGAGCTACTTATGCATATAGACAGCATTTTTTGGGTATTGTCTAAACATTTCTGGAATAAAATTACCGAGCTATGTAAATTGAGTTTCAGTTTTTAGTGTCTGCAATATTTTAATATCTTAAGAACAGCAAGACACCCTGAGATTTACAGAAAGAGATTGAGGCATATATTGATGAAAACAGTTGAATATGCAAGTTAGACTACATCCACTGTTTTAAGGAATAAAATACTTCAAGAGTGTAGTTGTTTTGATAGTCTGTGCCCTTAACAGGAACTTGTACAGTTATAAAATAAGTGTTGTTATTTTCTAATCACAGGAAACAAAATAATCACGTTTCTAGTCCACTGATCTGTGGTATTTTTAAGTAATTTAGTACAATGGTGAGATGCATTATACTTAATCCAAACCCACTGGAGCTTCCGATTATGCTGTTCCAACTTTCTGTGTGAATTTTCTTCAGGGGATTCCTAGTTGTTTAAAGCTTAATAAAAACAGACATTGGAAAGGGAGAAGTTTGTTTTTATTCCCTTCTGGATTGAGTAAGCTGTCCCAAAACATAGGTACAAAAGCAGCAGTCCATTTTTTCAGACTTAGCTGAGGTAAAAGTACTGTTATAAATTCTGCAGAACATACTTGGGCAAAGTTCTCATTAATTTTATTGAGAATTTCGCCGATTAAGACCTGTTTCTCCCTTATCTCTTGAGTTTCTTGGACAAACTGTGTTGACTCTGATCCAGTAAAGTAGAGCAAGCTTCTTAATCTGGCACATTAAATAAAAGCTCAGCTGGGAAAGGAATGCAGTATTTTGTCTTTGCATTTCAATCGAGTTGAAACTTCTTATTTTAAGAATCATCTCCCAGTAATGTAACATCATTTACCAAGTCAGGTGATAGATGCTTGGAATGAATACAAGAGTTTGATGGGGCACGTCTTTCCTGTAATAAAAACAAAAATAAATAAATGCAGCATTCAGACTTCCCTATGCAGTTCTGTCAAGCAACTCTGTTCTGACTTCAGTGCTCCTGCTGTTTTGAATCATAGACCTTCCTTTTAACACAGACAGGGTATTATACTAATCTGCATGCTGGGAAAAAGTCCAGTTGAGAGTAGCTGGAAGTCTAAAAGAAGTTTCACTTTTGACCACAGCCCAGTTTTGAATCAAGATTGCTAATGTAGGAAGGCTTGCTACCTCTGGAGTTGTGGAGAGGTCTCGCACCTCTTTCTCAAAACTGTTGTGTCCTTTTTTCCTCTCATTTTGCTTCCCTTTCTCTGGGAAAATTACTCATATTTCTGCCAGTGTAATAATAAATAGAGTTGGACTTTTTATTTCTAAAACAAGTGAAGATTTTTTTTTTCCACTTGTACTGAGACTTCAATTGTTGCCAAAAATCTGAATAGAAATCACCAACTGTTCTGTAATTTTTTAAGCAATTACTGTTGAATACACACACTGTGGTTCAAAATGCTGTAAATACGTAAAACTTCAGCAAGAAAAATCTACAACAAATCATAAACAAGTAACTGATGAAAGTACTAGCATACATATTTTTGATGTTAATACATATAAATTATGAAATAGATACATTGTCAGTAATTTCATGAGTGATTTAGTTTATCATCTTATTACATTTTGAATGAGGGCAGGCCACATGTACAATGAATGCTTGTAAGCTAATTTATCTCACAGGAGTACAGACAATACTCAGTTTAATATATGGAAGTACTTGTTAAGAAGCTTACCAAAACAATATGGTGAGTTTAGACTAAGATCATACCAGAAGGTCTATCCTTCAGTTCTCTGAATCATAAGAAGAAACAGATTGTTTCAAACAGAAAATGAGAAAAAACGTAATTTAACCAGTCTGCACTTTGGCAGAGTCATTATAGGATGGCTGAGGTTTCTTGCCTGTTCTCAACTAATGTAGTTATTTAACGCAATACTGAAGAACTGACCATTTAAATTGAGAATATGTTTTCCTGCGAGGCAAATGTCTTGGTAAGTTCAGACAGGTCTTTATTGGTGGGTAGCTGCATCATGCTCGTCAGGGTCAACCAGCAGGGTGAACCAGTTGGCTGCATCGGCTGTCACTTGGGAACTGTAGTATTTAATAGAGTGCAGAAAAACCATAGACTTGCTTCCATCACAAAGCTACAGGCTTAGCTTTTCTGCCTTTTTAAGGCACTTTGACTTCTCTTCCTATTATCTAACCAAAGGTAACCACAGTATATTAACTCTTTTCTCTCTCTTACCCTAACTGCAGGCTTACTTTTTTTTCACCTTTGCTTTATTTTGCAGGAGAATGAGCAAATACTCCCACAGAGTAACTATTACTTGTTATGCAGTGAATCATACATCTGTTGCATGTTACTGGCTTGTGCTGTTTTATCAACAGTTAGCGTTACCTATGCAGGCTCAATTAGCATATTTGGTTTTTGAATCACAAGCTATAAAGATTTCCCGTTCCCTAAACCAATGCATTTAATTCTGTATAAATGAGAGCTATTTCAAACAAAAGAGGCAAAATTACTTACATTAAATATAATGTTGCATAGCTCCTAAAAATAAAATAAAAAAATTTATCTAAATTTAGAAGTGTTTTAGAATGGAGAAATACCATTTTACTATTTCAGTGAAGGGTAAACTGAGGTATCTAGAAATAGCACTTTAAAGATGATGTTTATTTTCAAAGAACATAATAAAACATTGATTAAAAACTATGTGCATCAGATGTAGTAGGCCTTATGTAGAAGAGTTGTTGAATTAGATATGAAATGCTGATGTTTTCATGGAGGAAAATGTGGTAGGTTTAGAAAGCCAATACCACATCAGCAGCTATTTGCATAGTATTGTCAGGGACAGCCATTCTGGAGACAATTCAGTGAATCAGAGCTGTTTGATTAATCAAATCAAGTCTCTGTTGTCGCAGTGCAAAGAGGTTATGTCTGCTGGCAATCTGATTAGAAATCAAATGTTTATGGATTAATGAACACAAAACAATTGCTTCTAAGCCTCTTTTCAAGCAAAATCTTAGGTCTATAGAAATGTGTCTAAGTAGGGAATGATTAGCCGGGTCTGACAGCACAAGGGAGAATTTATCCCCTCAAAATACACTCTTTATAATTAAAGAAAATCCAAGCAATTAAAAGCAGTCAAAACAAAGCAAAGCACAAAATTTTTAAGTTGTGTTATTTTATTAACATATGCTAATGTAAGCAAATTGCAATGATAGTTACATTACATTCTAATTGAACAATAAACTTAACAGAGCTGTTTCATATCAAGTGAAGATCTGTCCCACAATCTATGTTTTAAAGAGCAGTCCAGGCCTCATCTTTAGACGTTCCTTGCACTTTAATGTATTGAAAAAAAAAGAAGCATTCTTTCTTTCTTAGCAGTTGTTGTTCGTTAGATTATCTTTAAAAACTGTGAACAGTATGCATATTATAAAAGGAAATGTGTAATCCATTTGAGCATAAAAGAAAGTCCTTCTGCTTTTATCGGAATTGACTCAGAAATAATTCAGGTACAATTTTGTGTTCCCTTTGGTCTCTTTTTCTCCAAGAAGGCTCTCTGCTTTGGTTTGATACTAAATTAGTAATATCTAAATGCCACCTTCATCTCTGCCTCCACTGAGCTTAACAGTTAATTTTCCAAGCTAAAATAAAGAGATCCTTGCTTTTATATTTTATCCCATCCCCACGGTGCAGTAGACCAATAAGAACCATATAGTTCTTACTGAGTTAAGAGAATAGATGCACTACTCTGAAGAAAATTGCCTGGCTTTCACACACTGTAGAAAAAATCATCAATTAAAAATGGAAACAGCTGGAATGAACATCTTTCTCTTGTCAAAGATGAACATTGAACTGCTCCCTGATTTGACTTTCCCTTTATTTGTTTGAAGATGATCATCATTACTTTACAATGCCTCTTTCACAAGGTAACAGCAATAGCTTTACCTGCTTGTTTTGGGAAAACTCAGCTATGTGTAACATTTGATCTACTACCAAAAAAAAAAAAAAGGCTGCACTGGCTTCTGTGCTCAATGTAACTGAATCCTAAGTTCGTGGGGAATGAAATTTTTATCAGAACAGTTTAGACAGAACAGTTTAGCAAAAGACTTCCATTAAAATCTATGGGAATTTTACAATTGATATGAAGTGCTTTTGAAAAGCCTTCACTTTTGCCTAATGTTGAACTCATAAGAATCACAGAATTAAATGCTAAGGGTGTTATCTGCTATTTCACTTGCAAGGTGATTTAATCTAGAGGTTAAAATGTTTTAAAATAGAAGCAGTGATGACAGTAGTTAATCTGAAAAAAACTTCTAAACAAACCAACACCAAAACAAAACCTGCAAGAGATCAGCCACACTGTCTTAAAACTTCTAACAGGTAGGTGCTATTTGTGCAAGGAGAAACTCCATGAATTGGCCACTTTGATCAAATTTCATACTGTGTCACCATCTCAAAGTCATGATTCTTTAAGTGTATAATAGTGAATCATATTTTTTAGCTGCTTGCTTTAGTTCTATTAATTTTGATTGGTTAGTTCTATTAATTTTAGTTGGTTGGCTGGTTTAGTTGTTTATGTTATTTTGGTTGTATTAGTTTAATTGGGCCTAAAATAATTCAAACAAGGAGGATATGATGTCAGTCATCATGTTGCCTTGTAACTATGCACATGCATGTGTAGATATGAAAAGAGATACATATATGTGCTTGTATGTACAGGATTATATATATACTTATTGAAGCATACTGTGTATTCTACCTTACAGAAAAGAAACAATGGTAGTCAAAGGTACATTATTCATGTTGCCTAAAGAACATACACTGGTATGTAGTTAATAGCTCAGGGAAGCACGTTCAAAGTAATTTTCATCACTTTTAGAAAGACCAACATTAATTCTGTTATGAATAACCCAAAACTACTTTTACATTTTCAATTTGAGAAGTTAACCAAGTCCTCAACCAGTACTGGACAATTTCTTTGTTTATGAAAACTAATGAGGATCTAATTTCATGACATTTGAAGAGATATTTTGCAGGATAAAAACAGATGCCAAATGTTACAATGAACCATCTGAACATCTAGTGCAATTTCAGTCCAAATCAATATGAAGCTTCTCCCATAGAGACCTATGGCATATATACATCAAAGATGAATATATTCTTTAAACAAAAGCATGATAGAAGGCAGATGAGATGAACAGTTTGTAACTCCCAGGCTCCTCCTTAGTGAGCAGTTCATTGGCTGTATCCCTGCTGCTTACAGTCTAAATGAAAACTCAGACATGCAGGGATATCAGAAAGGTATCAGCTAGAATGTGATAGGAGAGTTTCTAACTGGAAGAAATCATAAGGCACCTTCTTATTCCATTTGGGTTTACTCACGTTTTACTGTTTGTTTCTTGATGTTGAAGTCTTCAACACTGGAACTATATGAACCTTTGGTCCTGTGGGATCTGGACAGATATTTTCAAAATTTCAGTCAGGGAAACACGATGCTAATACTGAGAGTGAGCTGTCAGGTACCACAACTTCCATGTATAGGTGTGTAGAACTGTTGCATTGTGCTAGAAGATAAACTCATTGCCATCAGTATGGCTTGTACAGTTGGTCATGGCATGGTTGGGTGCTGCCTGTGCTGATGAGAAGGCCTGTCCTCAGCATCTCCTTAGACAAAGTCTGTGTTTCAGTGTAGTTTGGGCTAATTAGGCATCAGTACAGACTTGTGTGGCTTACATTGCTGTGCATGGTATCTGCTGCTACCAGTATGAACTTTAAAGAGGTGCTAAGGGTCTGAATCAGACGCCCAAACCTTCTTTTTCAGCCAGATTTCTCTGTCAGACATCGAATGTGTTTCATTGCTCAGCATGTGTTAAGATCTCTTAAATAAATTTCATTGAACCTTCTAGTTTCGTGTAAGACACTGCATTTTGCTAAGTGTTTTACCAAAAGAGTAACCTGCTATTTTCAACAGTGTTGCAAGGAGACATGGCTGGTATTACTGTAGATGATTTCTGATTGTATTTTAAATGTTCAAATTCGACAGTGAAATCTCAACTATTTTGAAAACGAGTAATAGCAAATTATTTTGGTTTGTCTTTCAGTACAGAATGTGTTACATGTTAGGTTTGGGTTAGGCTTCAGTAATCTCATCAAGCTTAAATATGAACCTTCTACACAAAACTTTCACGTTATGCTCTGTGTACATTAAAACAAGCAAAACTAGTTCAGTGGTCTGGCGGCAGTATATACTGTACCCATGGGCGAGTAACACTTGCAACAGTATGCTAGGATATAAGTGGTGTGTGGCAAGCATGTAGATCATGTAATCATACTCACAGGTGCTGTTATAGTGGAAAGGATAAGATCTGAATTTCTGAAGGATGAGATGGTAGTGAAAATACAATACTTCCAAAAGACAAGTCAGATCTGAGAAACAAAATGTTTCATAAAAAAATATGAAAATATCTCACATAAAAAATATGTGAAATACTCAAGAGGAATGTTATTTTAAATTTTCTTCTATTTTGTGGTTGATTGTGAAGCTTTGGCTGTTTTCTTTTTTTGTTTTATTTGTTTGTTTGTTTTGGGGGATTGTTTGAGGTTTTGTTTGTTTTAATTTATTTGCTTATTTATATCCCTTTTTTCTAAGAATTAAAATATCTAAATATTTAGTCAATTTATTCTTAATTAAAGATTGTGGTTGCATATGTCACTAAATACAGACCATAGTACAACTAATGAACAAATAAGCTTTTGTTTAAAGACTTCACTAGATAATCAATCACAAATCCTGGCTGGGAGGTTGTAGCTGTTACTTTTTCATGTCACTAGAATTAAGCTAAGCTTTACAGGTTTAAATTAATCAAGCTGGTGAAAGGCTGGGGTTTTTTTTCATTTGTTTGTTTTCCGAAAAAAATAGATGAGTTTGACTTCTGTCTGTATGGGAGGAGTAAAAGAGGGAAATACATGATTAGAGAGAGAAATCCTGCAGCTGTGTGCATGTGTGTATGAGAGAAAGAGAGGATCCAGACAGATAGATTACTTTGCAGTGTAAAAATGTTGAATTAAAAAGAGAAATGCTGGTGTTTATAGAGAATCTTGTATTTAACGAGAGCAGCCCAGGAAAGGAACTCTCCCAGTAATCTCTCTTTAACTGACCCAAGTGGAAGAAAGCCAAGTTGTTCAATTGCACAATGGGTTGCAATCATGTGGGAGAGTTCCCGGTTGGGAGTTGAAAACTGAAAACCTGACATGCATAAGTGAATGAAGTTACCCTATGTGATGTGTTGATTTAAGATTTTTCTCTCCCTTCTTAAAAATACAACAGGACTCCCGCCTTTGTCTGGGTACTCAAGAGGCAACACTGTGAGACACAAAATTAGTTTAAAATTGACATTTTGTATTTGGTGATAATTTGTCCTGACGTTATGGCTACTGGTTGTGTTTGTGACAAACAGACTTGATCCAAGTGGGCATGGTTAGAGCCAAATTTAATAGATGGCCAATTGTAATTTTCTGCCTTGCAGACAGCAGAGACTTTCTAATGTTCCTTCACCACAACAATCAGGGATTACTAAATAACAAGTCCACAGGATTGGGGGAGGATTGAAAGGATTAATGGAGTATGACAGAATTGCACCTGAGGGGGAAAATCTTCAGCAGTTTTTGTATCCTGATGTGGTACATCAGGCAAATTGGCAGTTGCTACTGATCTTTACACATGCATGTCTTCAAATAAAGTGGGTGAAAGTGAAGTAGATGCAGCTATGTGGCTAAGGCTGTCATAAACATTTATGTCATCAACTGCATAAATCATTTAATACTATCTTTTTAAGTATTTTGATGATCAACTATATTAAGCATCAGTGGATTGTAGGCACTGTACTAAATCTTTTTTTTGCTCCGCTATAACCTCTTATCCTGCTAAACTAAATCCTAAAAAAGATTAAAAATATAGGGTTAGTCCAACCCTTCTCTCTAAAGATAATTAAGGAATACCGTTCCTGTTTAGGAAGAGTGTTTTCAGCTTTAGAACTTAAAAAAACCCCCACCAAACAGAAAACAAACATATAAAAATTGTTTTGTAGTCTGCATTGATGGCTGACTTGATGTTAACTAATTCCCTCTATCCTTCTGATAAATATCCATTTCAAAACAAAAATAGCAATCTAAGCCCCAAGTTCTTATGGAATATTATTTTTTTTAATAAACTGTTTAGCAGTATGAAACATCAACTGTATGAAACATCAGAAGTTTGTTAACAGATGCTTGATTTCTTTTCACACTGGTTTAAACCAAGAATCCCAATACTGGTGGCAGTGGATTTACAGGAAATGGAAACAATGAGAAGCAAGAAGAGAGTTATTCATCTTTTTAAAACTAAACCTTTTATTTGAAAAGGAACTTAGAATATAATAAACAATGTTCATTATCCCTCTAAGAAAAATATAAACTTGGCAGCATTTGGACTTAAAGTTTTAGCTTTATGTTATGTTCATAATAGCTGAACTAGCCTTTACATCATAGTACTTTTCCTTTCCTCTCAGTTTGGTATAAACAGATATTAGGGAAAATAGAAACTGGTGCAAACAGGTAAACTTTGAGCTATGTTGGTCTACAAAAGAAAGAGTAAATTAAAGAAGAGAAATCACACAAACACAGAGTTGCTATCTGAGGTCATGTCTCATGTATTGTGAATTGTTTAAGGAAATGTTTTTTCACAGCATTGACTGAAGGTCATGGTTGTTATTTAGGCTTTTGACTAGTGGAACAGCAAACGATTCATTAATTCCATTAGCCATCCTTTCTGCACACTGGGAAAAGCAAATGTAATTGTCAACTATTCCTACTGTATACTTAAGCTGTCAAGGATCCTGGAAGGCTTCAGTTATCCTCTTTGAAGATATCAAAGGAAGGGGTGGACTATTTTGTGTCTTTAAGACAGAAATAGAGAAAAAATGTGCCACATAATGTAAGTTAAAAGATTTTTTTTTTTAACCTAAAGTGACACTCTAATACAGAAGCACAGGGCAGGTTTCTGACTGGTACAGCTTCTGGGATTTTTTCTGGTTTGGGGTTTTTTTGGTTTTGTTTTATTTTGTTTTGCTTTGTTTTGGTTTTAAAGAAGTCTTAAAGTACAGGCTGTCAGCATGCCATTAAACCTACCTGGTCTCCAGGAGTCATGCCAGGGACTTCTCACTTCCCTTCCCTTCAGGCTCCCAAGGCAGTTCATAGGTCTCACCCTGCGTGCTGCTGTATGTGGTGGACAGGCGAGTGTAGCATGACTGAAGTCAGTGGGCATGCTGCGCTCCTAGCATCGGATATTAGGCAAAACAGTGATGCATATTTTTATAGCTCTTCACCGTGAAGTTTCTGGTGGACAGCAAAAGTAAAAAACATCACGTGGATCTGCAAAATTATTAGTATTTCTTCCTGCTGTTAACAGGGATGACAGCTGAAAGCCTAGTACTACATTTAGAATGAAAAAGCAAAGAGGGGTTCCAGGATTAGTAGCCCAGCGGAAAGTGGATTGCATCTGAATTGCAATGTCTGCCCCTGAAGTGATTACTGCTATGGGTAGTGTTTTGCAGAGAGTAGTTTTTCTCCATGGAAGAGACAGTTATATTGAAAAGGCAGTGACTCTTTGATGCAAGACATTTAATTTTAACTATGCTGAAAAAACAGTAAGTAAATCCATGTAGGGTGGATTTTTGCAAATCTGTGTAGGATGGATTTTTGTCCACCCGACCCATGTGCTGAAAAGAAATAATGTGCTCTCTTCTGCAGATCTTAATGTCCCAGCTATCCTTGGTGGTGGTTAAAAATCCACCATCAGTTATTACTTGTTTCAGCATATTCCTTTTATTTCAGCAATAATGAATGCAAAGCTGTCTTGTCCTTTGCAAATGCTTTGAGCTGTTCAGATAATACATTGCAGAGTGGTTGGACACAAATCACATAACCCTACTGTGCTCTCTTTGAAAGGAAAGTACAACTTTTAATTCATTATTGGCTAACTAATTTTCTAGTGTGCTTTTCCCACAGTTTTGAGTGACAGTCCCACACCCTCAGTACATGGTTTCTTTAATTGTGGTGCTGAAACTTGACTTCCTCTTTAAAGATGTAATTTTACATCCTGATTGTAAAATAGTTAGTAGTTTACTGCTCACTCTTCTATCCTGAAAAAGGAAACATATTTTGCATACTTCTTAAGGCTTAACTTTGTCACTGTGTGATGATTTTTCTCTAAAACATGAAAAACCGTAGAAAAGGAGATCCATCTGTGGGGAAAGTTTCACTCTGTGTATGATATGATGTAATGAGTGATCATAAATGTAAAACACTTGATGTGACGATTTCCTATATGATTATGCAGTAGTTAGTAGCCACAGTATACTATATTACTCTTGTTACGTATTTTGGAGGTGGACACTATGGATTCATAATGCGGTTGAACTTGTATAAGTAGTGTCAGTCCATCTGAGGGAGACTCTTCCCCCAGGTTGAAAATTATGAATTTACGGTGTTGATTTTTTGAACCTTATGAGCCACTACAGAGTGGAAAATACTTAAGGATAGCAGTGTATGTACTTCTGTATGTTACTGAGTGTTAAAATAAGCAATCAGTTGATTGTTAAATAAACTAATATATATATATACATATACAATGCATTATATTTATGCAAAAAATAGCTGCAAAAATCAGGTGAAGTGTTTCACTTTTATTGTAGTAATAGGCACCATTGCTATGTATTTATCTATGCATAGTTTAGGAGAGAAGAAGATGCTGTTGATGACTCTGTAATATTTTCTTCATTGTAGTGGCTATGGAATTGAATTCACTGATATGTATAGTAATGAATCTTTAAAATTATCCTTTCTAATCAGTGTTGAACAGTGCAAACAAACAGGCGTCCTTTAAAAAATGGACTTTTGTACACTTTGAGTAAAGAACTACCTAAAAAGGGTATAAAGTAGTTGTACTTTCAAAATGTATTAAATTCCATTTTTCCTTTGCTATATTTTGTAAAACATTTTCATTGTAAACAGTATGCCTCTCACACATGTCAAATCAAAGCTCTTTATTTTAGAAATATATACCTAATGTATAGAAGCTTATTGCACTTTCATGCAATGTATATATTGTGACTTCAAAAAGTCTGTACTGAACTTTGCTTAAATTACTAGTATGTGGATTTCTTTCAAATTTATTTTTAATTAATGATATTAAGGATAAGATCCTTTCTAAATGTACTTTAAAATTCACAATAAAGTTTCAGAAGTTGTTTTGTACAATGTTGGGGCTTTGTGTTGAATTTTCTTGTTCAAATCTTTTTAAACTGTTACCTTGGCTAAATTCCACATTCCTCAAATATGTGTAAATCTGTGTTTAACATCGTCATGATTTAAATGAGGTGTGCCATATCACAAAATAGTGTCATTCCATTTACTTCAGAGGTGTGTTCATTAAATTAGGGTTTGCTATTCCACTGAACACAGTGTCTCCTGGCCCTTCTATAATGTCTGCTGGAGATACAGTCTGAGTTCTAGAAACTCTCTGTATTGGACTTCAAGGGTGAGAGAAAATGTATACTGTCTTTTGTTTTATGGCGTCTAATGGAAACAAAAATAAATATGACAATGTTGGAGAAAAATGCAGTGGTAGAGCACATGGTCAAGTCTATTGCAGGCTTTCATTTTTATTCTCCACATCTTTTGTTTTAATGTTATTTTATTACTGGATGATTCAGCAGTTGCTGAGGTTGGTGGCATCAATGGGGAATTTGACTGAGTAAAGAACTAATTGAGCTCTGTAAAGCTTGGAATAACAATTGCTTTTTCATGTCTGACCTTCCCCATCTGGAAAAAAAAGTGGAAGTTGTTTTGCTCAGTACAGAAATTTCTATTTAACGGTATGTTTAGCAATGACTGTAAAGGTTAAGCAAGGTGATAGTATATTTTTTTTTTGAGGACAAAATAGTCTTATTCCCCATGAAATTTACTACTGTTTAGCTGTTTACTTAACCCAAAGAGGACTAGGCTTCTAATTTTATGGATGAAATCTTAAAAAAAAATTAGCATTGTCACTGTGAAAACAGTTAGTGGCACAGTTTTAGGTAATTTTTGTACCTATTTGACAACCCCATATAGCATACCTGTACTATCATGAGATAGTAATTCTTCAAGATGCTTTCACTGGCACTGCGTATCTCCCTATCTCAAAACATATATAGCTTGATAGTTTCCATTCAGAAATCCCAATATAACTCCTTAACTATGGTTAGCTAGAGTTTTGCACATTAAAAATGTAATTCTAATGTCAAGTAAATCTGATTTGAGAATGAGCTAGAAATGTATGTCTTTCAAAATCCCCCATTTAACTTGTCTGTTTAAATAGGTAAAACTTCTAGAAATTATTTCCCACTGCAAAGCTTCAACTAAGGTCCAAGGCAAAATTAGAACTAATTATCTTAATGGCAGATAATACTCAGCTGAATACTTTACTTACAAAATGCGTTAACTTTAATGGTGCTATTCCTACAGAAAATCAGATCTTTCTTTTTGAATTACTCCTTCTGAAAAGACTGAAGAACAGTTTTTAATTTTCTTTGAAAAGAATCTGAAATTCAGGCTCTAAAGAGAACCCTCAGATTTCTACAGAGAGATAGTTTCACCATACTTAACTATTTTTTAACAGTCTTTAATAATGTTTATCTCACTAAAGATCTGCTATAGGGCTAACTCGACACTCAATTGTGGTGAAACACTGATACTCCAAATGAGAACCATTTTCACTTTTAATTCTGGAAATTGGAATGGATGTTCAAATATTCGCATGTGAGGAAACACCGATGACCCAAAGGAGGTAGGATGATGCACTTTTCTTGCAAATACAGCCAGAGAGCAGAAATAGTGCACCGACAGTATTGCACAACAATACACAAAACACTGTCATCAGGAATGAAAGCTGGCGCACTGCCTGTTGACGGGTTTGATGCTACTCATCGCCTGCTTGGCTTGCTGATGTTTGAGACCCATAATTGTCTCTTGATGTACGGCTTTGTGTCTTTTTGCTAAGGTTCACATCTTCGCCTTTTCCGTTATGAATTATGAATCTTTTTTATTGCAATATTACTGCCAAAGTTAAGTTATTAGCCTAATTTGGAACCCGACTGTCTAACCCAGGCTCATATTAGCTGGCAGCTAAATCTGCGAGGGGCCCTGTTAGTTTCAGCATTGTATAGTGCACTTTTAAGTGCTCATTGGCATGCCAGGGGTTGTGTCGTACAGTGCTGAATAGGTGAATTCCCTTCTGCAGAACTGGACTTTAGCTGAGGTTGAGGGCTCCCGTGTTCATTTTTAAATGATTTGATCTCAGTGACAGAAAAATGATCCCTGGTGTCCATAAACTGAAGTCCCGTCCTGACTTTCATTTAGGAAAGTTTTATAATACTTCAATATCTTGGTAAAATGGTGGTAGAAAGAAAAGTTGTCACATTAATTTGCCTCAAGTAGGACAGAGTTCCTGTATTAAGAGCTTTTTAAGAGATGTGTGTGAGACTGATGAGCTCCACTTTCTAGACCATTTAGTCAATACTAAATACAATACATCAACATACATTTTTTTTAGCTTAGTATAAGTCAGATTATGGCCAAAAATGAACTAAAATATCGTTATCGATAGCCATCATCAAAGGAAAAAAAGAAAAACAGTTTGTTATGGACCCAGGGGAACAATTTAATTTCGTTTTTGCACATAGATAAACTCAAAAACAACACCCTACAGAAAAAGCTCTAAATTAAATCTTATTTTGATCTTATGAATATTACGGGTTTTTTTTAGTTTTTGAAGGCTTTTGTATATCAAGTGATACCAACAATCAATGAAGTTAGATGTTAAAGGCATCTAATAGTCTTGACTTGGTTATTTCTATATGCATGAATTTATTTCCATTTTATTTTCTTAATAGGAGAAATTATTTTGCTGATGAAGTTTCAGGAAGTGCTCTAGTATCTCTGGAGCTTCCTTGAAGAAAGACGGAATTTTCCAACAGACAGTGTTTAAATACCTGATAAGAGGCTTCTTCATAGGAAAAGGAATAAAATGATTTGGTCTTTGAAAAAGGCTTCCCCTGGATTTTTTATGGGGAGCAGATTTGCTGTAGGAACTTGTTCAATTTCATTCTTGCAAATTCACTCTGCATTTAATACAAAATGCTTTCTTGTTTGCAACATGAAGCAGGATCTTGTCACAGCACTGCAAAGGGAAAATATGTAGTGGGCTTGGCATGCCCTGACAATATGCTTTCATTAAAACTTTAAAATATAAATGTATGGAGAAATGCATGTCATATGCCATCACAGAGCTTCACAGCTATTGCTTTCATTACCACTAGTATGTGGCAGAGTTGCTCTTCTTTTTTCTTTTTATAGTTTGTTTGCTTTGTAAATGTGACTATATACAGCAAGTTATATTTGGGAGTGAATGTTTTGCGAACCTCAGCTAATCAATAGGAGTCTTAGCTCCAGCTCCATTAGATCATTAGCAGTTTAAATTAGTAACCAGTGAATATCATATTTTTAACTGCAGTTTTTCTCCCCCACCCGAGTTGTTTCTCAAACTTCTTTGAAGCACAATTTTCAGGTCACTACTCTGTCTTCTCAAAAGGAGTAGGTGGATTAGAATTCAGGTAGAGGAGAAATGTTAAATGGAAGTTACTGAGTACTGCTTTCACTATGGCGAGAAATATCTTAATTAAAAACTGTGGAGAGCATAATCTTTTCTGAATCCAAATGGCCATGACAGTTCCTGCAGTTGGGAGGTATGGGGCATGCTTTAAGCAGTTACAAAGCTATTTAGATGGATCAGAAAATACAGTGTAGAAAGATTATACCAGTGAATCTAATTCCAGAAGTGTCATCCATCCTTTTGCCTTTAGTTTTTTATTTCAATGTTAAATACTTGAAACACGATCTATAATTTGGAACATATGTTAAATGCAAAATAAGAGCTCATTTTGCTGTCAAAAACATTACTTTTTTGGTCTAATAGTACACAGCAATGTGCCTGACAATAGCGTTGTCGGTGGTTTGGAAAGCTTTTTCTGCTCCGGCTTCTTCAAACTAGCCTTTCCAAAGGCATGTTCAGAGATCACAGAGACAAGCCCCATTTCACAGCAGAAAAATCATACATTCCTTGGTAAGAGAGGGTAACCGCTGAACCCATTTGGAAAACCTATCCCAGGCTATTTTTATTTTGCGGACAGGAATGTCACTGCTCTGTCCTTCATGGGAGATAGTGGTGGAAGATGCTGGAACTGTGTGTGCTGCAATGACATGACTAGGAGACAGCATTTTACAACCAGTACTCTTGGTATTTATCTCCAAGTGTGCTATTAAACTGTGGTTGTAAAACAATTATTTCTGCCATTGATATTCTGCTTCCTATAGAAGTTTCTGACAGGAGACTTACATGTCTGTGGTGACATACCTTCATACCACAGAGTATGCAGAAATTAAGCTTCAATACTGTTAAATCTCCATGTTGCTTTGTGTTTTTATGCTTTATTTTTTAAAGTATTTTGACTTGGATTTTTTGTGGCTTTGTTTAGTTGTGGGTTTGTTTTGGGGTTTTTTTGTCTTTTACTCTGGTCCAGTCTTTCCAGATTATTGATTCCCTTCCCCCCCCCCATTAATATTCTTTCTTAGATAGTTTCTTTTGCTGATGTAGCTCTTTTTCAGGATGACAGAATATTATCTTGTTGGAGGCAAATGTTGACATCACTTAGAGTTATACCTTTAGTAATGGAAACAGTATATTACTGTTCTGATCCAAATCACTTTACAAGTACCATTGTAAACATCTTTGCTATAGACCATGACAAGAAATTAGGTAGTCTGTCTTTGTAAGTGTGACAAGAATGTCAAGCTACAGTAGAAATAAATGGGAAATCAGCATCATTTAAGAGAAAAACTAATTTACTGTCATATCCAAAAATAGCTGGTTGCCAAAAGCAAATGTTTCACTTAAGTAAAGGCCTGAGCCTTTACTTAAACAGACCTATTTTAAGGAATAAAAAGAGAAAATTTTAAAAAATCTGTAATTATCAATAAAGATACAAACTGCACTGAGAAAAGTAATTTCAAAAACTCTTTTAAACATTTTCTCCAAAGAACTAGAGATACGAAATGCTACGTAAGAGGAATAGTTTCAGAGAAATAAATGCTGCCCTCTAGTATTGTCAGCCGCTTGCTTCTGCAATTATCTTGGATTAAATTCATTTGACTGAATGATCTAATCACCTAGACACCCGTTATAGTTAGTGGAGAGGAACAAATAATTTGGAAGCATGGATTGATCTCATTTCATCCTAAAGTAAGTCCCCAAAATCAGTCTTATGAATTTAACCCTAAATGTTAAGTAGCTCATGTGTAAACATGAACCCTGTAGAGATTTAAAGCTATATGAGGTCAGTTTTTTCAGGCCTTGTATTTCTTTGAGTGTTATAAGTATTTCCAGCCTCAATATTTCTCTGACATGGCTGTGAGTTCAATATATAGAATAAAATTACTTGCAATGCTCTTCATTTAGAAGTGTGTAAGGAATAGAATTAAATGGAGCGGAATGTTTTCAGTAATAACAGGCTAAAGTCTTGATAGTCATTGGCACTGCAATACCTCAACAAAAAGCATAAGTGATGATCCTAGCATTTCAGATATTCTTTAATAGTAATGTAAAGTAATATATGTGCTTTTATATCAGTTGACCACTTAATGACAACTGATTTGTTATCATTATCTCCTTTGAAGCAGATGAAGGACATTTTTAAGAGCAAGCTCTCCAACCAACAACTATTTTGACCTATTTTTATTTAAAAAAACCCTGAGCATTAAAATTAAATTTTATGCTGAAAAGTGGCTCTTTTACCTTTGCTGCATGGAAACACTGTCTGCAGCCACCTGTGTCTGACTCGTGTCTAAGTTCCTCTAAAAATTGGCATTTTTCTAATGGCTAGCCCAGACAACTCAAATCCGAATGACAGGCTTGCATTCTTTTTTTCTTATGCATCATCACCATTACACATGAATCAGACTAAATCGCTCATTCAGGTTTATGTGTTTTTTTCATTTTTTTGAGGAATTTGCACCTCTCTAAAGGTTTCCTCACAGATTTCATTTTTTTACTTTTTCTGAATGATCGTGTTTTACTTCATTATTAAACTCTAGATGTCGTGACTGGGATGAAAGAAGCTTTATTGAAATATTTTTTTCAATTTTCTTTGGAATTGCACTTTACTGGAAGATTACTCTAAAGGGTATGGAATTTTATCTGTGAACCGCAGTGGCAGCACCATCCTGTCCAAGCCCCATCTCTGTAACACCTTAAGGCACTTAACACCTTAAGTCAAGCTGGGTTTCTTTTATGTGTCAAGAGTGCTGGGGACTGGGATACCTTGGTTGCTCTCTTGCTCTCAGTTTCATAGGTTTGAATCCACTGCTTCCATTCTTTTTGTCTCCAGGGTGAAAAGGAAGATTTTAGCTTCCAATGACAGCAACAATACCCCTAATGTTTAAAAAAAAACAACAAAAAAACCACCACAACAACAAAAAAAAAAACCCAAAACAACAAAACAAAAAAAAAAGGGGAAGAGAAAAACAATTCCAAGTATAATTTCAAGAACAGAGATCAACAAGTCTATGAATATGTAATTTCAAAGACTTACAGATTTTCAATAAATGCCCTACAATAATATTTATTTCACAGCAGGATATGATCAACAGCCTAGAATTTATAGAAGATTCTGAGCTCTTAATCCATTCTCTTTTTTCCAGCTGCTATGCCTTTGGGAGCAGTAGAGCAGTCTGGAAAAGACTGCAGCAGATGAATCCAGAAACTCCTTTAGAGACATAGCAATGAGCAAATATATCAGCATTTCTCTACTGACAATAAGCAGTAGATGATCCTTCTCGAAAGTCTGTTACACAGTACTAAAAAGACATCCAAATGCTTCGTGTGCCCATGGGGCTTGGGAGTCAGATAATTTCTCTCAGAGAGTTTGCATCCATAAGTTAAAGACTATATTCTGGATGTTAGCTTTGTTGGTATAATACAGTGTCATAAAAGAGAAATATATAAAACTAGATCCATTACCATGGAAATAGTGAAAGGTCATTTCCATGGCAACCATGGGAAGCTCTCATGCTATAATTTTGAGGAAGACTATCTTTGAAGCTGTAATCATTTATACAATGGGCCTGGTTTTAAATTAAATTAAATCTAAATATGTAAAGTGATAGACATTTTGAAAATTCTAACTTGGTACAGCCATTTGCTGGAAAAAAGAATGAATATCAAAGCCAGATGTGTTACTCATTTTGACTGTGGGGTAGCTGTTTGGTATCATTTTGTGCTTCATGCTGTAAATAGCTGAGATTTTTTTACTGAGAACAGTAACCTTTTAGGATTCAGGACTACCATTTCTGTTTTCCATGGTTTCCTTTCCTGACAAAGTCTGATGCCAGAACTTCAGCCTCAGGAGAATGCTTTCTACTAGATATGCATATATTTGTAATTTGAGAGCTCATTCAGGAACAGTGATAAGAAAATGTCAAGGACCTACCTTTATGAAGAAATTCTATAACATCAGTACAAAGAACATGGTTCTGTAGAAATGTCTGTGAAATCCTGTGCATATCCTCATTTTTTGTTCCTTAGCATCCATCACCATAATTTTTTCAGTTTTTTCTGTAGACAGTCCTTTATGTAGTTCTTTTTAGAGACTTTTGAATAACATTTCATAAGAACTACATAGACAACCAGCCTATAGATGTTGTAAAAAAATCTTATCTGAATAAATAATTCTCCAGTGTGATTTTTTTCACAGTGAGAGAGAATGTACTGTTTCTATAATACACGAATGGAAAGGTAGATGGAAAAAGAACACCACTAAGGTATTTAAAGGTGTTTTTTTATGGTATTGGAACATACACACACACGTACTCTACCATCATTGTGGATTTCCAAGCAAATATAAAGTTTGCTTGCAAAATCTTTGGAAGTTTGCTAAACTAGCTTTAAAAAGTAAATCAACTTCAGGATCCTCAAGCACTGGAGGACAAGAATCCTTACTTAAGATAATTTATATAAAATCATAATGAAGGTTGGAGCCAGACTACTTTCTTTTTCTCTTATCTCATCAGAACCACTGAAGCAAAAGTCAGGGCATCTACTTTCACATACCTGCTTTAGATTTGAAACAGCAGTAAGCTTTCAGACATCCTACTCCCCAGGGCTGCCTATGAAGTCAATGGGAAGCGTTAGTGGTATCTAAGGTTAGGCAGATTCTGCACTACAGGTCTTGGCCACAAAACTGTTTAGGAGTCTATGCCCCATTAAATAATTGGAATGCAGTCACTTAAATGTCATTGGAATGCAGTCACCTAAATGTCTTGCCCAGTCTGACTATGCAGTTATTTGATTACAGAGGAAGCTCAGTGTTGCAGCCTGGGAGGGCCACCTGAATCACCCTTTATTTTAGTAATAACAGCAGCTGTAGGGCTGTGGCTGCACTTTTCTAAATAAGATTCTGGATACTGTCCATATATTGTTCCTGTCAGGATTTCAAAACGCTTCCCAACCATTAAATCTTTTACCTTTCTATGTTTGAGTGAGTTGAGGATCAAAACGTGTTAAAGCCAGCATTTCTAAGTTTCCACTAATTCAATGGTTTATCAGTACACACTTTGAAAAAACTTGGTGCTGGCTTCAGTCGTAGAGTCTGGGAGTCTAGGACAAGGAGTTCTTGCTGAAAATAGTATCTGCTTGCATCTGCATTAACTGAAAATCAATTTAAGTTGTTTATCAGAAGTTTTTTTTCAACTGGGAAAGAAGAAGTGATGTACTGATCTGAATCACAGGTCACTCTGAATAAGGTTTTCCTAATTTGACATCCTGGCTTTCAAGGTGCAGGTAAACTGAAAGAGATAAATGAAAACTTTGTGTGTTCTCACATTATATATCATGTCAAGGGGACAGCCTTGGTTGGAGTCAGCATACACTCTATCACAAAATCTAGTACAACCATGCACTTCAGACTTTGAAATTGAAGATTTTTCAATCATCAAATACTCTAAATGCATAGAAGAAATATTTTTTTTAATTTTTTTTTTTTTGGTCATTGTATGCCCGTATGTAATTCTTTCCACCTGGGAAGCAAATACTTGAACTCATTCAATATTTAATTTATATTAATTTAGCTCAGTGATACTCTCTCGGATATCTCATTTTTTTGGCCAGTCCCAGATTGGCCAAATGAAGAGGTGTGGATTGACTGAAGGATGTTGCTAAACATTGGAATGTTGTTTTGGTTTTTTTTTCTTTTCTTTTCTTCCTCACCTCTGATAATTTTCACTGCTGAACAAAGGTAAATGTCTTTATAGTAGAAGATTCTTTTGACATGATACGACCATGATAGGTCTGCAGAGTGACATTTAGTTTGGGATCTTTCTACAAGTTCCATTCACATCCCATCTTCTTTCACTTCTCTTAGTTTCATATATGATAACAGAACTCCCGTTTCATTTTTTTTTAATTATTTCAGGTGTCAGTACAATCTCATGGTATTTATCAGAAAGTGTCCTGCTTTACAGATTTTCAAGAAATCAAACCAAAATATTTAAAATTTAATTCAACAGCAAGTAAAAAAAAATCAGTCTAACTTTTCTGTTCCTTATCTTTTTTCTTAAGTTTCACTTCTCCAGTCTTCTCCACTGGGAAGTTATATTCAAAGTTACAGGTTTTTTGGCAGGAAAGTTCTGAACTACTTTCAACAGAAAGTGTACTTATACTTTTAATTTATTTATTTTCTTTAACCATCTACTGTTGCCAAGAAACTGTAGTTACCTATCACGTTTTCTTTGGCCAGATCCGAAGCAAAGTCAAGGAAAGACTTGGAGAAGTTTCAATGGCTTTGGAAGAAACTAATTTTGTTTCTATACAGCTAGAAATATCAGAGATTCATGAACTGAATCAGTCCTAAGGCAAATACTGAGGTGGAGAACATAGGAAGAGAGACACCAATGAGCATTTGTATAGGCATCCCTTTGTGCCCTCCCATGACCCAGTTTTTAAATATGTAGATGGCTTTCTTATTTTCTTTAAATAGTTCCTATTTCTAAATCACAATTCGGCTACTTTTAACCTTCTCCACTTTCTCCCTCCCTTTTCTTTTCATCTAGGTTTTTAGAAGACTAAATTTAGTACAGCCCAAGCCACCCCTGACTTTTACCACTTGTAAAGGTAGTACTTTAAGCAGCATTCTTCCATATTTTCCAGCCATTAAAGTAAGGACTGGAGCAGGACTAGACCCATTTGGTCTAACCTTATGGGCCCAATCCAGATCTTTTCCAGATTTCCTCAGTGACAATACTGGTACCACGATGTACTTTGCACTTTTGGGATTTGAAAGTACTAGATCTGTTCCTTTGTTTATTAATTTTTAAAGGATATGATTAATAAATGCATAAAAATTGCTCTGCATTTCTAAAATAACCATTTTCGTCAAAGGAGGTAGGGTATGTCACTTGATACTACATCTGATAGTGTTCAATTGACATTTTTGAGATTAAAATAAAAATATAATTTTAAATTATCAAAATAAGTCAAATGATAATATGGTGTTTTGAGCTCAAGAACAAGAATCAGAACAGTATTTCTTTGTATATTTTCTGCTCTTGATGATTTGAAAGTTGGAAATAGAAAAATATAAGTTTGATAAGAGGATATTTATCTGCTGAAAGGTCAAGCAAAAGGTTATCCTGAGATGACATTTTTGAGTATTATATGAAAAGAGGGATTATAAAGTTTGTAGAAAGAGATGCAAGGAGTGAAGAAGCTTTATTAAAAAAGCATCAAAAGGGAAATTATCCATAATTTCAAATTTTCTGGAGAATATATGCTAAAATGCCAGAAGAATAACATTCATTTTAATTATTATTTGTGAGTAAAACAGATGAAATGCACCACCACCCATTATTGTTATTATCTGATTTAGTGTTTTGATTACAGACAATGTTTATATAAACAATAACTTCAAGAGTATACTGTCACAGCCAGATCCCATGTGCCTTGCTCTCTGCATTTGCAGAACACTTTACAGCATTGACGGCAATTCTACAGACAATCCCTTTTAGCAAATTAAAGAAAGTTGTATATGTGTTTCAAGATCAAGTCCCTAGTTGAGAACTCAGGAACATAGAGACAGAATTTTGAGTGTGTCAGATGGTAAAAAAACCTGTAGGAAGATACAACTGGCAGAGAATTTTAAACTAAAAGCTATCCTTAGTGTGTATTGTCTCATATGAATGTGACAGAAAGTGCTATAGTTGAATTGGAGATCAGAGAAGATTGGGCTTGAAACAGAAAAGTTTATAAAAACATCAGAGTGGAAGACATACTGAAATCCAAAAAAAAGTGATGGTCATGCCAACAGAAATAAAATCTAGCCTCGTTCACTCTAGTATAATATATCAATTTATCAATTTTCACAATTTTTTTTTATGATAGTAGTAATAAATATATAAGGGGGCATCTGTTTATTAACAGATGTGATAACTGATAATGCTATTCACAAAAAGCCAAACAATCTCAACCAATTGCCTCCAACTCAACTGGTCTCCTTAGAGGTATATTGGGTACAGAAGAAGGGCAGAAGCAGGAACAATCAACAGGGAAGAGGAATCCATTGACCCTGGGCTTGTGAAAAGCCCCCGGTCAGCGACACAAATTCGAGCTCCCTCCTAAGTGCTGGTTAGGGGGCTGAGGCCGAGAAAAAGGGATCAGGAACTTGTTTCTTGTCACCTCCCATACCCTCCCAGGACGCAGGGGAGGATTAAAGCCAAGGTGATTATGACACTAGACCAACCAACATTTATTTTTACCCCATTCTCCTCTGACATACTGTACTACCCAAAGGCCTGATTCAAGTATAAACAAACTAGATCGACCAGCATTTTGAAGCTACCCACTAGGAGACAGTCATAGCGTTGTCAGTCTGTGAAGTTCCTGGTTGTCTTCAACACCAACCACACTGTCAGTGCTGAAGAAAGTAATATGAAGTATAAGATGATAATATAACCAATAATAATGCAAGATATAAGGTCCGCTTCTTTCATCAGTGAAAAATCTGCTGAGTGAATAAACTGTGCCAAAGTAAATTTGGCTATTTTTGTCCTTTCAAAAATATAAACATAGGCTACACAATGAGTTGTTAACAGGATTATGAGGATAAAATTCTGCCAAGGATGCTTTCAGGTCTTTTGTGAGTCACTAACATTGCTGTGCATGAACTGTGTAGCAAAGGATTACTTTAATGTTTGGTATAGTTTAATTCTTCCTTTAATATTTGATAAACAGAATAAAAATCACTCAGACGTTTGTTTTGTGAGGTGTCCCCTAATCTTGGTCTTTTTATTTATTTTCACTTTGAGAGTTTTTTTAAAAGTCTTTTTTTTTCTTTACATTCCTGTAATAAACTATTTATTGACAAGGTTTTAAGTTATGGCATAACTGGCAAAGTGACTAAACATGTAGAAGTTTAGTAATCCCTAATTACTAATTAGTAATTACTTTTTATTATATATCATGTTTAATAACCTCGTATAGAACATGCCTTTAAAATCTGTGGGGATGTATGTGCATGTATATAATTTAGATAATTTTTCAGATAATAGTAAGATAATCTATAAATATTTAATAATATTTAATTTAATACTTATGTAATTTCAGTAAGATAATTTGGTGTGGCTTACATTTTCCCGATTCAGGTAAGTAATTTACATACCTTTTTGTTTCAGAAAAGCATTGCATAGGTTTTTTTACCTGCTCCCATAAAATTCTAGCTCACGTCAATGAGCTGCAGTTTTTGTTTGCAGGCATTATCTCTTGTCTTCTAAACAGTGAAGACTTTAAACCACTTTTTGTTGTTGTTTCTATTTTCAAGATGAAGCAACATTTATCATGTTCCTATTGATAATAATAGAGATTTTGTGTACGATTGCTGTGGGAGCTGGCATACTGGTGTAACACATCTATCTCCGTGATCCAAACAGCATTCAGAAGCCTCCCAGAGTGTGTTGGATCCGTGTTCGATCCAAATTACACAATGCAATCAGATGGTCATTACTAACTACACTGGAATCACTACCTTTCTGGAGCGTTGAGCTGATAAGTGTACAAAGAGCTAACATATCTTTGTAAATAAGCATTAGAATTACTATCTTGTGGATATTTTACATACTTCTTGATATTTGTTTTCATTTCCAGGTTGCTCAAAAATATTTTAGAGAGATAATACTGCTGGTAAAATGATCAGAAAAAATTACTCTGAAAGTCTTGTAAATTCCTCTACTTTCTCTCAGTGCCAGTAGGAAGTCAGAGATGGCTTTTCTAATTGCCAGCCCTATGAATACAATATCTGAAAATCTGACTTTCTGACTTTCATATTTAGCTTACCAATAAAATTCTGCAGTTCCGATTTAGATAAATCATTTTGCTGATGATGCATCAGATAAAGCAGAAATTCAGCTTTTAAATGAGGAGTGATTCTGATCATGGTAAAAATGTGGCATTTATTGTTAAAGGAGACTTTCATGACTCTCACAATGGCTAGGCAGATAGATCCTTGGAAGAGGGAAGGACAAGAATTGGTCCAGCAATGACTTTTCTGAGTTTCTTTTTTAAATACTCAGTGTAAAATACCTGACCTTAACTCTGCTGAAAAGAAGAAGATCCGCTCTAATTTCAGCAGGCTTTGAATGTTGGGCTGATTAAAGATTACAAAGCACTTACTTCTCAGTTCTTGTAAGTACATTTATGAGAGTTTCTAAGGTTCTGTTCAGCATGTACAATATGTACCATGATAATACCCTGCTGAGACAAGACACTTTGAACCTGTCCTCCATCATACTTATTCTGACTGTGCAGATGTGAGGTCTAGTTACCACCTGGTTTTGTCTTTTTCAACTTTAGGAACATATTAATTGTATTTTCAACTTAATTTACTTCAATTTCATTATTCTATGAGAAAATACATTTTGAAATCTAAATTGGCTAATTAACACACAAGGTTTTCTTGTGCCCTAAGGAGAGGAACTGTCAATTGAGTGTACAAGGAAGGTATGAAAGGCAAAACGTCCTTATAAATAAACCTTTATGCTTCAAAAATAGTTTGATGGAATCAAACACTTCTTTGAAATAAAGCTCAAATATGCATTTGATACAATAATTTTTAATGGATAGAGGCCATGGGTGTCTTGAGACATCTCATTTCCCGTTTCTTGGCAGTTTATAACAACTGATGCTGTGTAAGTCAAATCCATCAGAGGACACCTTTCTGCAAATTTCTACGCTCTGCTATTGCAGAGCTCCCTAAGGGCTCTGGAGAGACACGAGGAGAGATGTTTATTATGGTCTTCATTTACTGAAGAAAACAGCTCCCGCATTTAGTGGGAGGATCACAGAGACACAGTGAAACTCGGAGAAATCCCTCAGCTCTAGATTTGAAATCTCCCAAGCTTGCTTGTTCTTTTATTTGTTTGTCATTGTGCACAGAACAGGATGACCACTGTTTGCCTCCTGAGCCACAGCTGCCGGCGGGGGATAAGCGAGAGGCCCAGTGCAGCAGAGGGGAGGGGAGGATGTTTACACAGACTCAGCCTGCTTGAAGTTTATGCAGGAGGAACTGCTATTAAAGATGTACAATGTTAAAAGGGAGGATTTCTTGTCATCTAATGGGGAACTTTCTTAACCTCTGCCTTGCTGTCTTTCTGCCTTGCAGAGTGAGCAATTCTCCACCTCTCTCCAGCTCCACTGGATTTCTTTTAGCTGACACTGAGCTGATCAGCTGGGCTGGCCCTGGGGAATCTGGTGAGGTGTTAAAACAGATCAGGTCTTTGGCCCAGCGGGCAACTGCTGATCTTTCTGCTCAGCATGGGCAGCTGGGGCTCATTGCTGCTTGGTTGCAGTCACTGTCCCCTTCGCCAAACAGAGGTGTTTTCTACGTGGGTGTTCAGGCTGCTCTGAAAATGAAAAAAAAATTCCTTGAGCCTCTCTGGAGCTCCCCTTCCCCCATCCCTGATGGTTGCTACAGATTTTGCAGGAATTGCCAGCATGCAGCCTTTGGACCTCATGCTGGAGTTTCTTGGAAGTGGCATACCTTTGAATGGACATCCCAGAAGTCTGGGTGGCACACACTGTGTCAGTCTTCAGAAAGATACAATTCACTTTTCCTCATCAACTTCAGTGGGCTCTTATCACCCCTCCTGGACACCTGGTACCATAAATACACCATAGTCACTTTGCTCCCCAGCTATACCCTAATTGCTGTTATGGGTTTGCAAGGAAGAGGGAAAACCCTGCACGTGATCTCATGTATGCTTTGGCTGCAGTTTGGCCTTTTGCTTCTTTGGATTACCAAATGTTATGGGTATAATACATTGGTATTTTTTTTCTCTCATATGCTAATTTATGTATGTGAAACTGTACTCAGAGATTGGATCAGCTCATAGACAAGAACAGTGTTCAGGGTGGGGGTCATGTCACCTATACCTCATTGTCTACAACTGAAATATTGCACCTGAGCTGTGTATTTAGTTGTAAAGAAACACAGAATAGGGTGTCACAAGCCATTTGGCATTTTCAACAGCATAAGATGGCCTACAATTCCTTGTTTTGCTCCACTGACTAAGCATACTAATGCTGTGATGGACTAATATTTCTTACAGGATCAGATTATTTGGATTTGATATGTGTGATCTAAAGAGCTGGTTCAGTGTAACACATTTATGTCATAACACTGTCTCCCAGGGAATTTTAATTGCTTTTATACCAAAAAGTTTAAAAGTTGATTTTTTTTTTAAAGGTGTAATCTAGAGTAGGTATATTATATGGAAATGTCTTCCTTTATAGCATGCATGATGTTTAAAACTATGCTACAACAAACAGTGTTTTTATAACCAAGCGAAAGGTTTTCCTCAAATTGAATCACTTTTTTTGTCTTTCTGGATATGTTTCTTTACAAGCATATTTGTTTCTTTTATACCTGACTGTGTATTTTATTTGCCTGTAGTTTCTACCTCTCTTTTATCTGCCAGTCTAATCTGTCTAACCTATTTTAGGCTTTTATAGCAGGCTTATCTCTTCAGTATCTAGGCATTAAATGCTTCAATGCATTTCTGAAGGCTTTCATTTTACTTAAATGCCTTTGAACACAGTTAGGAAGTATTATTAATTAGAATTAGCAGCCCAGTAGAACTTCAGGTACTAATTAGGTATTGCCCTTCCATAAATTCTTTATAACTTTCCTACAAACAGAACATTTTAGCTAACTCAGTAATTTGGAGATGGAGAAAAACCATTTTACATGCTTTTGTCAATCTTTGCTGCATACATATTAGATATGACATGGTTAGATTATGCTTTTTTGTAGAATGTAAGCATAAATCTTGAAAATAAAGTTCTGTTTTGCCAATTATTGTCATTAAATTCATAGGGAATTTAATGAAGAGTGAACTTTAAAAGCAGTCATCCAATGACAGTTTAATTCTAACGTTTTGTTTCCTTTCATGTTTGGTATGGTTTAAAGGGTTTATTTGTTTGTTAGTTTTTATCTCTACTACTTCATAGCAGTAACTTGCGTAGAGTATTATAAACTACATTTCCTTTTTCAAAACAGTATGACTGTACTTATACAAGTCCTGTAATTTTCAAGCTGAAAACTCAATAACAGGATGGTAAATACAGTGTCCAACCTTTTACGTATGACAAATTGTTTAATGCATCTGGTATTGTAGCAGTGTTCCTAGCACAAAGCCCAGTGAGCAAGAATTTAAATACTTTAAACTTCTCAGAAGATATCTTACTGTTTATTGAGAGCTAGGATATCACAGGGAACTAACAGAAGCTCTCTTTACTTCACTGGAAAGCAAAGCTGGCTTTGCACCGCTGCCGCAGTTAGAACCACAGAGCTTGTGGCTGTGTGAGCCGTGGGCGGTGTGAGGCTGTGAGGCGGGGCTGCCCTGCCCACCGCAGTCTCGCCGCTTCAGCCGCAGCTACATGCACGTCCTGTCGCCAGAGGTTCAGTGTCTGGGTTGTTACTAGTCATCCTCCAGATGTAATCACACTTTGCTGTCCTTCTCGTAAGATAAGGAGTGGATAATGTTTTCTCCTGGTAGTGGTTCAGATACAGGAAAAGTAAAATATGAGAGACTTCAGTTACGTACATAAATGCTTTCCTTGGCATTTTTTTAAAAATGTGATTGAAGTACTTGCAGGACACTTCAACAGATCATGTGCACTTAAGAAAATAAATTGACATAGTGCTATAAACTCAGTGGGGAAAAATACATTTTGTGCTAAATGGGAGCTGCTTTTTAAGTCTGATTCAACACTAATGGTTTTGAAGAATAACTCCTCTGTCTTTTGTGCTGTAAATTTCAAACTGCATTTTTTAACTTTGAAATTGTTACAATGGGAATGAAAATTGGTTGTTGTATAAAGTATGTGGCTATTTATGAGATGAGGCTAAGACACATTTGTTTAACTCAAGCAATAATCTTTTATTTGCACCACATTAATCTTTACACCAGAGCTCCCTTCTGCATTGTGTATTTCTTTTCTAGTGTGACTGTTCAATATTGTTTCCTCCAAATAATTCTGTGAAAACATGAGCCTTCTCGCTGCATTTGGACAACATTCCATTTATTATGATCCATTTTTATGACCTTTTTCTTTCAAATAGGCCCTACACTTCATGTACCTCGTAAAGTCAGACAAAAGTGAGTATATTCTATGATTAAAATTGCAGCTAGTATAGTTTAGCCTCTTGACACAAGTTTAAAATGATCAAGTTTTTCATATTATTTTTCTTTCCGTCACTTAAGGTGCTGAATAAAGAATAAGAAGATGTGCATGAATCAGTGTTACAGTAAGGGATATCCCCAGTGTTTAAACTGAAGCAAAGAAATCTTTCCTAACAGTAGTACTTAATGGTCTTGATAATCATACGATATTCATCTCACTATTTTTACTACAGAGAGATCAAGGAAGGAGCTTGTAAGACATTTAAACCTTGCTTAGATTTTGTCTAGAAATCCAGCACTAGCATTTATCAGAAATGGACCCCCAGTGTTCGTGGAGGCCAGATGAAATTACAGTAATTTGTAAACCCATATTTAAAATTGCATCTGTATAATACCTGAAATTAATTTTTGAATCTCAAAGGAAAGTGACAGTTCACTTGATGAATACAACTACAGAACAACATGCGAGTTCTAATGATGGCTGTCTCCAGAAAGGTTTATCTCAGCAGACTGATTTCTATACCTGAAAATAAAAGTATCATAACCAGATATCACATACATATAATGGGAACCGGACCTTAGATCTCAGAAATCTCCACATAACCTCTGCACATCTACAGCTATCCCTGAAGTCATGATGCTGAATCCTAAAGAGCTGGGAAAGAAAGCAGGCTTTTGTCAGAAGTAGAGCCTTTGCTATTCTTCAGGAAGGAAGCTTTTGTTCAGCTCAGTGCAGTGAGTTGCAGCTCAGCAGAACTTTTTTTACTTTGTTTTTGGCTGACGTTGGACTGCAGCTGAGATACTGATTCCTTTTCAGTGGATCTTTGAGGAACAAAATGAAAGGTTGAGACAGGGCAAATATTTTTATGAGGTCCTCAGGGAACTAGGATTCCTGCAAAAAAAGGAGTGATGATCATAAATTCACACAGTTATCTGACATTCAGAGTTTACCTGAAATCTGAACTTTAAACTAAAGGACATACAGGTCACAGTTAGTACATGCAGTGTCACGACCACAGCATGTCTCTTCTTTCCTCGTTACTTCCACTAGAGCATACAATGTACACAGCAATCCAAGTGAATCATAGCTCCTTAGAGAGTCAGATTCCTGTGAAATAGTCAGTCGTCTCTTAAATTATATTAGAGTGAGTTCTTCTGCCAGTAGACCACCAACTCCACACTGTCATTTATCCACAGAGACTTACATGAAGGAGTGATCTGGAAGTCTGAACTGGGTATCAGCCACAGTATAACAGTCTGGGTGCTTCCAGTCGTGTCATTTGACACTGGAGTATCTGTTACTTCTTCTGATTCTCAGAATACATGCTAATGCTCAAAGGAAAGCTACTTGTGTCAATGTGTACATTTACTGTATTTTTTTATCTATACATACATTTCTGATAAAATTAAACTTTATAGCTAGACTTTAAGAATGAATGGAAATTAGCTAGCTATGTGAAAAGAAAATATTTTCACACTATATAAACTGTAAACTTAGAAATACCTGACACATTTTCAGAAGAATACAGTTGTATATATATCTTAAACATGTGAAAACTTCTCTCTACTGAAAAGTGGTTTCAGGCTGATGAAAGAAATGGAATACAGTTTGGGACAAATGAATCCTCTGGGGGTAAAATTATCTGTGTAATTGATAAGAAAGTTTTCTTTCTTTAAACTGATTTCTTTATTTAGTCAGTTTACTAGAGCAAGTCTTTATTGCGCAAATTGCATATAAGTTGTTTTTTTTCTGCCTTTTTTTATTCCACAGAGATTTCTCCTGTGTTTGGGGGGTTTTGGGGATTTTTTGTTTGGTTGGTTGGGTTTTTTTACACTAGATAAGACTTTTTCTAAAGGAAAAAAAAGAAGATTAATTCTCCATTTAATCTGTTCCACCATAGTAGAGTAGTTTCTCTTGTGTTGAACTTTTAGTTCAGGTTGAAAGAGTAAACCTGCTTCATTTAAGAAAGCCATTTCAATTTTTAAAATGTATAATGTAAAAAAATAGCTTTTACAGATCAATCCACATCCATCTAAGTGTTGCAGGGCTGATTTCCTTCAAGCGTGGATGAAATTCCTTATATTGTAATGGCAAATATGTTAGAAAGATATGTGTTCAATGCCCTGTGCTTTGTCCAGAGCATGTGACTTACATAAGTATTTTCTCCTGATCTCTTCAGGGGTGCCTCAGTGATGATGACAGGTCTAAGTATCCCATCCAAAACATGAGTTGTTAGCCTCTCCATTCTGACTACTTTGCTCCTGGGCGTCGCAGTCCTTGTAAATAGATGTTTGCAAATTTTTGAGATGAAGAAGACTGAAAAAGATTCCTTCTCCTCTCTGTGTAACAAATACCAAAGATGCCTAGTAATAGAATGTCTTCTCTCTCAGTAGGCATTGCTAACCACTGGTGTAATAGATTCTTGATTACTTATGAAAAAGGGAAGTTTCATTTGTTTTGTTTCTTGTTTGTGTGGGTTTCTTTCTTTAAAATACAGGTTTTTGGGTTGATGACAGGAATAAATATATTGCATTTTCAAAGGAGTCTCCCTGGAACACTACAACTTTCTGATGTCATTCAGTTTAAAAAGTTCTAGCCAGTTTTCTGTATATCTTGTACAACATGTAGAAGAAACAGCTCATAGCGTTGTTCCTACTGTCACACCTGCACCCAGCCCATCATCCACATAACTCTTTAGCATAAAGAATTTAGTGGCCTGAGCTCTTGGGTGAAAAGCAGCAGCTGTTCATCTCCTGCTGTCTCTCTCAGACACTCTCCAGATAATGTAGTATCTCTGAGTTGACATCATTCTGAAAATGTGCCTTGGATGGATTTTTATTTTTAAAGCCATAGTTTCCTGTACAGTCTGCTCCACCCTGGATCCAGTTCAGCACGGAGGAAGGCAATTTATCATTCTTTAGCCTGATTTCATAAGATGGCACAGCTTGGCTCCTGTGAATTCAAAAATGCTGCAGTGTCTGCAAATACAAGCACCTGGAAGTGATGGCCTTGCGGTGATCTCATGCCTAGTAAATTAAGATTTCTAGAACTCTCCAAAGCGCACTGTGTTCCAGTCCTGTACCCAAAAGCCTGAGCCTCCAACAGCAGTACTGAAACAATAGCTGCCTTTCCTAAACAGTGGACCCAGTGGCATCATGCCATTGCAGCTCAATGGATGAGAGATTGCATCTCCTGTTCTGGATTGTCAACTGTGAGGTACCCCATTCCTAAGAGGGAAAGACGGTCAGGTTCTCTCTGTCCCCATTCAACCTAGAAAGGAGGGAGCACGATGGCAACAAAGATGACTTAAAATCTGACAAGATCTGTCATCCTCACTGGTTAATAGAGAATATATGCTGTTATGTGACTAACGATGGCTATGAAAGATGTGAAAGATCCTTCTGCACAGATTTTCCTGCTATCAACAGGAATTAGAAATGGTTGCTCACAGTGTTTTTCCTTATACGGCAGCAAAACTATCACGTGTTTTGTTTCCCAACAATTTTGGCTTGTATCAAATGTGAAGCTGGCTCACAAACAGCTTGTAAAAGAGAGACAAGTGAGACTTAGCTCCAGCCTGAATGCTTTCTCATTAACTTGGCATGAGTATGATGGTATTTCAACTTGACATTGACATGAACATTTCAATGGCTGGACATTAAGCTCTCTGATAAAGCTGTTGTCTAACTAGGAAATAAGGCTCTCGTACAGGGCAGCCTCTTTATAGCAATTAAAGTAAAAATTAACCTTTCTGAAGCTGTTTCTGTTTGAAGGGCCAAAACAAGGAGTGAAAGCAAGGATTAATTTCCCAGCAACATTCTAAGCTCTTTGCTTTTCAAATTAAAATAAAGCTCAAACAGGATTTTATGTGAGGTGTTTAGATGCATGTGAAAACATAAATATTTTAATTGTCCTCATTAGGCTCTGCTTCCAGATACGAACACAAACAGGTCTTACATGCGGAAACAAACCTTTCCTAAACTTTGGAAAATTCAAAGCAAAATAAAGAAAAAACCCACACAGAAAATAATAATTTATAGAATAGGACAAATATGGTATGTTTTTTTAGGAATAGACTTTGACAAGAGCTGGCTGCCTCATTATGCTTGATATTTTTTGGCACACAGTTTGAATATAGTACTCTTTCTGAGTGCACTGTATAAAAACATAGCTTTGATATGGCTTAGGATGTCTGTTCTGTGGTTCTCTGTATATTTCTCAGTTTTGCATTAGTTGCCATTGTGTTTTTTTTCCAAAATGTTCATAAGACTCTTTTCATCTGTCTCTGCTTTTTCCTGTTCTTTGTTTCCTTCCCTTTGGATTAAGCATTTATATCAGCCTTCTGAATCTGTTTTACTATACTAGAGCAGTGCCAAAAAGTGATATCATCTGGAAGTTAAGTAGAGGCATTATGTATTGAAATGATTCCTAAATCATATATTCCATGTTAAGAATATTCTGGGGGAATAAAATTTATGTCATGGCTTGTAACTAATGTGCAGAAGACTTGCTCTGTCAGACTGTAAGTGATATCCACAGTGAGAGCCCATCATACTTAGTTTATCAGTTTGCAGTCCTTCCAGTTATATTTTTTCATCTGAATGTTTGTTATCAGTTGCTGCGCATTCACCAAGTTATTAGGTTGCAGTAATCTTATGTCTGAATGTGTGATCTTAAACCATTTATTAATCTGAATATTAATCTGCTTTTGAAGAGTACTTTTTTCCTGATTAGCATCAAGAAAGCCTTATTCCTTGCTGCTTTAGATGAATGGAAATTCTTCCGGTTTGTATGTGATGGCAAACTAGGACTTCTGCCAGTTCCCTTGATTGTATTAGAGAAATTCCAGACAGCGAGAAAGTAGTAGCTCCTTAATGCATGTTTAGTATTGTAAGTCTCCTATTGATGCTGCATTAATAGCTGTCATCAGAAGTCTTGTATAAAAATGTTGATCAGCAGTGCTATGTCTAATAGCAGTCTGCTTGTGAATAGGCTAAAGAGAGAGGTGAAAAAAGAGAGACGATTGTTTTAGACACTTGTCCTTTATGTAGAGGAAAAGAGGGGTGAAGCTGTCACTTTAAATAATAGTTTTCTACTTCAGGAGATAGTTTGTTGGTTATTCTCTCTTCTTGTAATGCCAAAGTTGATTTTTGTGTACCGAAGACAATAAATGTAATGCGGAAGCCTGATACATATTCATAATTTTGCTCTCAGGCTAAAGTGCTTTCCTTGTAAATTCATCTAGCTACAGATATTGTGAGCACCAAAAGCAATTACTTCACGCCATCAGTTTGCTCTAAAAGAGAATACCATTAAAATCCTTGTTCTATATTTATTGTTCTAACAGGGAACAAGAAGAACATTCTGCTGAGACACCAGTGCGAGAACCAAAATTAGGATGCTTTTATTCAATTATATTTGACAAAACTGGACACATTTTTTTTTCAATGTGTAATGTAGGAAATTTATGTACCTATCAAAAACAATTCATAAACCTCTCCAGTGGTAAATTTTACTAAAGTGGGAAGGCTAGGCAAATTTAGAAAAAGAACAGCATGCTTTCCATTTGCAAAGAAAGACATGAGAGTCGGGAAAGAATGCTAATTTTTCAAGTCGGTGTTTCTATTCTCTGTTTTTTTACTATATATCACCTAGAAGTAATAATCCATTGACTGGGTTCTATACAGAGTTCAAAAAGATGTGTCCTGCCCCCAACACTTATATATAACATAGAATTAAATTCTGTATAAAATCAAAGGGACAGTGGAAAACAGAAAAAAAAAAAAGTAAGGAGTTATTTTATGGTAAAGGACACTTATAAGTGAAAATTTAAAAAAGAAGAATGGATTAGCTTGCTAAATGGATAGCTAGGAGACATTTCACCAAGCTTCATACACATATAAAGAGGTATTTGTTTGAAAGTGAATAGAAGACTGAAGCTGGGCTCACAAGCTCATCAGGGACAGAGGTAAAACTCTCAGTACGAGAGAAAAATGACAGAAAGGTGGTGGGTCAGCAGTGGATTTTCTTGAACATTAAAAAAAAAAAATAAATTCTATGGCAAAGTAAATAATACAGAGGAGACAGTCTTCAAAAGGAGCATAAAGCAAGGAATATGACGAAACTATCTTACCAAGTCAATTACCTTTTCATAAGTACTTCTTATGACTAGTGTGTCATAATGGCAGTTTTTGAAACAAGGGGGTACTGTGAATATGTGAGATGGGGAAAGCTATATGATAAGTTTTTTTAATATACTTTTGGACATCCAGTATAGAGATGCTAGCCTGGAACTATCCTAATTCAAGTTGCTGCCTGCACTAATAACAGTAGTCACTGATTCACTTTGCGGTCAATGGGCGCGGGCACCTCCAAAGCACTATCACGCAAAACCAGGCAAGCAAAGTGAATGAGATGAATCACTTTTTTTTTCACGTAGTCTTGGGCTTTTTGCGATTCCAGGCAGTTTAGGGGCTACCCCAACTTGTAACATAAACACCTTGTCATAACATTATGCAAGATGAATCTTACCAATCTTGGATGATGAATGTTGATTTTACTGCACCAGTGCAAAAAGGTTACACACTATGTTAAAATCTTCTTGTGCAGATGCTGTAAAATATAGCGCTTTATGTAGTCACATATCTTTTTGTGCATGCATCATGCATCTCACTTGGAGACATCTGAAGCAGGAGCCTTCTGGACCAGAGGCAGAAGCTTTATGAGGAGAACCACAAAGAGCTTTTAAAATGTTTTTCAGTGGACTTAATTTTGTCCCAAGATGTTCACAGACCCTGTTTCTTCTCCGTTTAATGATATAAATTTCAGGAACTGTTTTTCTGTTTAATATAGGTAACGTGAACTGCTGCAAAACAAATTACATTAAATACATTTGTATACCACATCAGATAAAAAATACAATTAAAATTACATATTTACAATGAAAAATATAGAAAGAAAATTATTTTTTAAATAATTGAACTGATTTTTTAATTTATAGACCAGTTTAGAACTGGTCTATACAGATTTAATATCTAAAGTTGTCTTTTTTAAAAAACAAAATGCTCTAAACAGTCAGAGAGTATCTTTGAATGAGCAGTTGCAGCTGAAGAAGAATTTAATGCATGTGGAAAGAACATATTTCAAAGGATCTCCAAGGAAAAATCCCTATTTTTACACAGATTTTCAGATTTCATTCTTTCCTGCCTCAAGTCAAAAAAGATTTGCTCAGGTAAATTAGAATTTTCATATATAATTTTTTTATTGTTTTTAAAATTACCCTCAGGACAAAGTATTTTCCTATGCAGCATTGGACTTAGGTACTCACTTACTGCTGTGTAAGAAAAGAGACTGTGTTACCTGGATCTGTCTCACAAGGAAGGACTCTCCAGAGGTTGAGCTACATGGTGGTAAGGAACAGATGTGCCATCCTAGTGATACCAGAACTGTGGTTAAAAGCTGATGTTGCCCTTATCACTGCATTACCTCAGAGCAATAGTATTTTGAATTTAGCTGTCATTGCTGTCTTCTATGAAATAGGAAATTGTCCTCTCCTCCGAGCGGGCGAACATGCTGGATTAAGTGATTTGGCCAACGTGACATAAGAATTGTGTAGTTATAATAGAAAATGAACACATCCCTCCTTTAAACATATTCATTTGTTATCAAATCAGATCATTAAAACCCCATCCCCTCCCCAGCCCCCACCCTCTCATTTTATTTGATTTTCATTAGGACGGGTGTCTCACTAGTGTGCTTAGAGAGAAGATTGCTGAAGTTGGGGTTACATGTTACATAATTGCTAGAACCCTGAAGCAAAGATAAAATTTTATGAAATTGGTTAATTTAGGAGGAAAGTTTCTACTTGGTATGATATCTGTGAAAAAAAATTCTTGCCTAACTACCAAGGAAAAAGAGAAGCATGAAGTACAAGGCCACCACACTTGGAAACCCTTACAGTTAATCCAGTGGGGAGCAGACATCTTCATCTTTTTGTCATGGTTCTTCTTGCTATTTAAAGTTCTCACCTGGTTTTGTATGTCAGTTTTATAAACACGATTTCAAATCCTGGTTTGGCTTCTCTGTTTCTATCAAAGCTTCCCTCCAAACACATTACCGTCTCAGCATGCTCTCTGCCTGCAGACCCATTACAAGGTCTCCTTCACATGGTAGGATGCACTGCAAACGATCTATTCCCTCATCTGTCCATGTACATGAGGACTTTTGTTCCTGCAAATGCTTTTTGGTTTTTAAGCGAATTTTTGTCAGTGTGAAGAAGGTCTGCCTGTGTCAAGGTGGGAGTAAGAAGTAGATTTGATTCTGGCTGTCCCTATGAAGTAGATATTTTAAACTTTGGCCTCTGTTCATTAGCAGTACTGGCCATCCATTAGTATTCCAGACATATTTTGGACATTAACCATCTTTGTTGCTTTAGTTACATCTGTACTAATGAAAATTCCTGTAACACTTTCACAGCAAAAACCACCACTAGTAAATTTAAGACAGGGAAGCTTTCAGTTCACTGTTTTTAATAAATGAGAAATTAAAAGAAATGAGGTCTTCACTGTGAAGATGCTGTAGTGCAAGTAGGATAGTTACAATGAGCTATTGCAGCCATTGTCAAAAGCCCTTTAAAATAAGATTAGATCATTTCATCGTTGTACCATTTTCAGTTGGTGAATTGTAACTTTGTTTTATGAGTGCTATTTAATATTCAAATTTCACTGTAACTTTGAGGAGACAAGTAACAGTTGTGATGATTTAAGATTAGAAGTATTTGGGTAAATATGGATAATAGTTGTAATAGATCTGAATTGTCACCTGAGATTACATAACCTGATTTATCATTTCACTGAAGAATTGCAGATAATGGTTTACAATATATTTTCATATGTAGTCTTGTCATTGTTTCCTTTAGTAAATTCTCCTCATTTGGATAGAAAAAAAGAGTTTTATTTTTTCCTAAGGACATGAAAGATTTATGGAAAATAGTTATTTTCTATGTAGAAGAACTGGTATTATTTGCTCATTTGCTTTGATACAGGGACGGACAGTTATGATCTTCATGTACTTATTTATATTTAATGTATCTTGTTTCTCCTTTATGCTTTGGAATTGCTAGAGTAACTGCATTTGTGAAAATTTGCAGTTAATTTAATTTCCATTTGCCAAGTTAATAAAACCACTCTAAAAAAAATTGCTTCTTCGTAAACCTACCCTAATGATGATGGTGACCAGATAGGTCATGTCTCTGCTTCCGGAATCAGAGGGAGACATAAAAGGATTCTGGTAGGAAAGAATGCTTTATGCATAAGTGTTTTTTGCGTAAGTATTTTTGCATTGATTTCCCAACCAACTTTTCCAAACTTTACTATTCAAATTTAATGTCTTGTTTAACAAATACTTTGTTGCAGTAGTCATGAGCCAGATAGTTATTTTCTCTGCTCAAAGCAGCAGTCTGCTTGACATAGGAGGTCCATATTTCTGAATGTACGAACACAGAGAGCACTACAGACGAACAAACACATAGTCACTTCCCATGCTGGTGGGCATAGAGTGGGGCAAAGGCAACGTTGCACCTTCTTTTCCTTATTCATCCAGGCCTGTAGCCTTTTTTTCAAGGGTGCTGAAGTACATCCAAATTTATTTTCTGATGCAGACTCCTGCTGACTGAAATCTAGGTCAGAACCTTGTGACCTTACTTAACGTGCATTCTTTATGCTCCTCAGCAGCAGCATTGTTTGATGCCGCATTGTGAGCTTGTATATTGGCTGCTGAGAGGCACATGGCACTGAACAGTTTTAGCTGTGCCTGAAACCATTTTTACAAACCTTTCTTACGCAAGAGATCGAGAGTTAATGCACTGCCTATTTAAAAATATCATACTCCTCCAGGAGTGCTGAGTTATTTCAGTAGTGATCCAACAGTGTCTCCTAGAAGAGGAAAATAGCTTTCTGAGGTTACAGCAGAGGTCCTGCTTCTGGCCGTGGACAGCAGTGAATGTCTAAGGAATGGCTTGATGGCAGGGAGATCAGAGAGGTGACCTTCTGAGGTAGGGGGTTATTTATCTCTTACTGCTCCATTCACAGCAGTTAGTAAGCAGTTAGTACAGGTATGAATCAGATCTCCTTCATTTGATCGGAGGGGCAGAGGGAGTTAATGCAAAGTAATGGGAAGTAGAACGTGAATCAAGCAGGAGAAATACAGCTCGAGTATCAGAGAAAGTACTTAGCAGTAAGCTGTATTACAGAATCAGGCAGCTTCCCAAGGAGACATGACAGATTTGTATTGCTTGTGGCATTTAAAAGTGAGCTGTGCACAGCACATGAAATACGTTGAGGGGTCTCACCATCTCTAGCAGAATGGCAGATTAGATTAGCATCTCTAGATACAAATATGTTGCCATCCAGAAAAAGATTTAAATAATTTCCAGAATAGCTTAAATAAACAAAATCCATTAACTTTTCTTTAAAATTTGTTTATCTTACAAAAATTGCCTTCCTTCTGTGAATCACAGTTTTGCATGTATATCTTAATTTTTGACACTTGTTCAGTGCTATAAAGTTCATATGATAATCTGTATTCAGTTACATGCTGCAAGACATGTACTTTATATAAATATGTCTCTGTATATGCATTTTTACAGAACCTGGTGATTTAAAATATCTTGCATGATTTTATTTTACAAAACTAAATTACTGTGTACTGTATTCTAGATAATGCCAAGCAGTATCTTTCGCCAGCTCTAGCTCCATGGGAGTAGTGAACTGTTCAAATTAAGTAAGCATGTCATAACCTGGGCTTTCATTTTAACCACTTGAATAGATCTGCCTTGTGTCTTTTAATGAATACTTTGTCCAGAATGTCATACACCCTCTAGTGAATTAAATCCTCCATAGTCTGAAGCATTTAATTTCAAAAATATATAATATGCAGCTGTCTGCTAACATACATACAAATCTCCATGTGATGCTATGAAGTAGAAATAAGGCACTTACTTAAAAACTTCAAGACATCACACAGTTTTGCTACTGAAGACTGTTTAAAGCTTCAGGCATTTAGGTAACTTGATTCTTATATGAGGGAAGAAATAGATTTAGGTATTCAGAAGAAGATGAAGTCAGAGAGTGCTGTGCCAGGTGTTTCAGCTGTAGAAAAGCTTAAAGCATGGAAGGAGCAATGTAGCAGCAAAGCAGGCCTGCTGAATAATTCATCACTGTCTTACACACTTCTGCTGCTGTACCATTATTTAGGAAAGAATATTATATTGTTATTGATTACAGCACTTGCTGACACGTTTCATTTGCTGAGAGGTGTATGTGCATGCTTTGTATTTCCAACCCTTGCCCATGACCAGAGAAACTCATATATGAACTCGATTAAAATTTGAGGCTGAATGTTATACACACATGCACACACACATACTCAGCATTTATCCCTAACACTCACAGTTTGGGCAGGGTGAGCTTGTTTCTCATGTCAGAGGAACAACCTTCCTACAGATAGTGTTTTTGAAGTGATGAGAAACATTTCTTAAGGGAGTACAAGCAGCTTTGCCTTTACTATAACACTTTTGGGAAAATGGCTCCCTTGTTATACTAACCTGCCACCCTACACTGCCACATGAGCACATCCCAAAGGACCTAGGAGCATCCTCATGAGAGGAGGTTCTGCTGTGCTGTGATCATGGACAGCCCCATTTACACAAGCCAAACCCCAAGGGTGCCCTTTACTTAGGCTGCTGCAGTTGCTGGTACAAATAAACTTTCGCCTGCAGTTGGCTGAAGTCCAGAGGAACTTGATGGCTGTTGCAACTAATATTACATCTTATTTGAACAATGAAATCCTGTTCCTCACATGCTTGAAAACAAATATATACATATGTATATATGCATGCATGTCTATAAAATCAAGAGAGATAAGAAATAATTGAATATCTACATGGACTAGAGATCAAAGTGAATACATATATAGATATATGCCATTATTTGTGCTTTCAGATTTATACTGGTGCACTGTGAGATGTTTTTAGACTTCTGAGACAGTGGAGGATATGTTCCTCTGTTAAGGAGAGGGGAAGGCAAGAAATAAACCAGAAATATTTTTCTGATTTGTTTATTCCGCACAGAAACAGAATCAACCAAGTTGGAAAAGACGTCCAAAATCATCGAGTCCAACCGATGACCCAGTACCACCCTGTCAACTAGACCATGGCACCAAGTGCCACATCCAGTCTCTTCTTAAACACCTTCAGGGACAATAACTCCACCACCTCCCTGGGCAGCCCATTCCAATGTCTGATCACTCTCTCTGTAAAGAATTTCTTTCTAATGTCTAACCTAAACCTCCTCCGGCACAGCTTAAGACTGTGCCCTCTTGTCCTACTGCTGGTTGCCTGGGAGAAGAGACCGATGCCTACCTCCTTCCAACATCCTTTCAGGGAGTTGTAGAGGTCTCCCCTGAGCTTCCTCTTCTCCAGGCTAAACAACCCCAGCTCCATCAACTGCTCCTCGTAGGGCCTGTGCTCCAGTCCCTTCACGAGCCTCATTGCCCTTCTTTGGACACTCTCCAGCACCTCAGTGTCCTTCCTGAACTGAGGGGCCCAGAACTGGACACAGTACTCCAGGTGTGGCCTCACCAGTGCTGAATACAGGGGCAGAATCACTTCCTGATTCTGCTGGCCACACTGTTCCTGATACAGGCCAGGATGCCATTGGCCTTCTTGGACCCTTGGACACACTGCTGGCTCATGTCCACCTTCCTGTTGATTAGAACCCTCAGGTCCCTCTCTGTCTGGTCGCTCTCCAGCCACTCTGTGCCCAGCCTGTAGTGCTGCAGGGGGTTGTTGTGGCCAAAGTGCAGGACCCGGACCTTGGTCTAGTTGAACCCCATGCTGTTGGATTTGGCCCATCTATTCAGCCTATCCATGTCCCTCTGCCAAGCCCTCCTACCCTCCAGCAGATTGACACTCCCCTCCAACTTGGTGTCACCTGCAAATTTGCTGAGGCAAAGAAGGTGTTAAGTACCTCAGACTTATCCTTGTCTTTGGTAACTATGTTCCTCTCTGTGTCCAGCAAAGAATGGAGGTTTTCCTTGCCCCTCCTTTTGCTATTGATATATTTATAAAAACACTTTTTGTTTTCCTTAACAGAAGTGGCCAGATGAGGTTCAAATTATGCTTTTGCCTCTCTAATTTTCTTTCTGCATGACCTAACTACATTCCTAAATACTTCATGAATTGCCTGCCCTTTTTTCNAATACTTCATGAATTGCCTGCCCTTTTTTCCAAAGGTGATAGACTCTTTTTTTTGTCCAATTTCCTGCAGAATCTCCCTGTTCAGCCAGTCTGGTCATCTTCCTCACCAGCTTGCCTTTTGGCCCATAGGGACAGCCTGCTCCTGTGCATTCA
>VZRE01011399.1:0-37921 GCA_013396775.1 Cephalopterus ornatus
TTTTTTTTTTTTTTTAAGTAGTAAAACCCTCAATAGGGTCCTGAAATATCTGCATGTCTCACTATACTTAGAAGTCAAACAACTTGCTGTATTTTTGCCTGTGCCTTGGCTTTGGGAATGAAGCTGGGTTTGATACTTTTATTGTGTGAGGGAGCATGCCTTGATTACCCACTTAGAGGTAATCTAGAGCTAGAAATTGGACAGCAGTGTAGAAATAGTACATGCTCAGTACAGTCTCCAACCAACAAACTACTTTACGGTTCCAGGCTTCAGGTTTTTACTTCCTGATTTCTGAATATATTCTCAGTTACTCCTCTTTTGTAGTAGCATCTTTAGGGGCCAGTAGTGAAGTCAGTTTTCATGACTTTCTGTTCACCAGTATTGATTGTGTCTCTTTAAAATTCAGAGACCAGAACAAATACAAAGATGCAGCAAATCTCCTGAATGATGCCTTGGCTATCCGCGAAAAGACTTTGGGCAAAGATCATCCAGCGGTTTGTATACATGCAATATCATAATTTCAGTTGTGTTTGTCACTGTATTTTTTTTTCCCAACTAATTCTAATATCAAACTTAACAGGAAAGTTTTTTTTAAGACCTGGCTTGTCTTTAAACAGTACAGGTAGGAGGCCACCATGTAACATCCTTTGTTTTCTCTTAAATATTTATCCTGCCTTTTTGAGCATTACATCCAGTGCTGTTTCACCCTGAACGACTTGCATATACTTGATTTTGGATTGCATGGATATTCTATGGGAAATCAACTTGTGAAGAAAGATTTTCATTTGCTTACTGAAATCACTCTGTTACAGTCAGATTGAAGGGGTGCTTCTGATTTGTTTTACTGCTGCTTTACTGTAAATGAAACGTAAATCAAGCTTTTTGTAAGATTCATGTGATGCCTCACTTCTTGTAGCCTGTGGGAAGCGGGGCAGCTCTGATTATAGATGTGAGAGGTTCCTTTGTGAAGAGAAGGTGTCAGGAAGGTGTGTGCACTAAGTGATATTTCCAAAAATGTAAACAAATTTATGTAATGATTTTGGGTTTTTCTTTGCTCCTTTGTGTATGTATGCGTTTTAATTATAGTTGTTTCTTTATTTGCAAATTTCAAGAGATCTACCCTGTGCATGGAAAATTTGAAAACATCAATACCTTGCAGATGTGTTCATTTTTCAAGTATTTGTATCAGCACGTTTCAGTGTAATTAATATTTCCCTACTGTTGACAGGTGGCAGCAACTCTAAACAATCTTGCAGTACTTTATGGTAAACGGGGAAAGTACAAAGAAGCTGAACCACTGTGTAAGCGAGCTCTGGAAATCAGAGAAAAGGTATCAGTGCCAAATGCAGCACCTTTGAATGGATTTTTTGAGGGAAAGGCCAAAGTTAAACCCTTTTTTTTAGTGTTTGGTTGGGTAGATCTGCCAGATGAACCACAGGGTTAGCAATGCCCTAGTAGTTAGCAGTGTCTGAAATTCAAAACAGTAGGAAATTCTGGTAGTGCTATGGAATTGTTGGAGCACTCTGAGTATATACTAAATTCTATATTTTATAATTAACCTTCTTTACCTTTTTCTTTCCCATTTGATGGCTAGATAGTCTTTGATTTGACAAAAGCACTGGAATTAAAAAATGAAACATTATTAAAATTTTTTATTGTTCTCTGACAATGTGGCTATTTATTTTAGTCCGTGAAAATGAATGCCTGTATCTTCAGGCTTTGTATAATACTCTCCTTTACTACTAAAGTAAGCTTTACTACTTACTTTATTCCTCTTACGGGTTGTTCTGCAACATTTTCAGTTTGCAATAGAGTTGTGTAATTTTCATGCCTTTGAAATGCAACTTTTGTTTTTGTCATCCTCATGTTGAACTAATGAGCAATAAATCTACCAGGGTGTTTCTGAACGATTTATTCCTAAACCCTGACGATTAGAGAATGTTTTTTAATGCAGTATATTTAATTTTCAGGTCCTGGGGAAAGATCACCCTGATGTTGCCAAACAATTAAATAATTTGGCTTTACTATGCCAGAACCAGGGTAAATACGAGGAGGTTGAATACTACTATCAGAGGGCACTTGAAATCTACCAAACTAAGCTGGGACCGGATGATCCAAATGTTGCGAAAACGAAGAACAATCTGGTAGGCCTTTTCTAGACTAAATACGAGAAAAGCCTTCTGATGAGTTGAAATGCACTTTTATTCACTGTGTATTGTATTTATTATTTATAAAGATAAATAAAGCAGTGTGCTGATACCTTTTGGGGGGTTGTTTTGTTTTTAGGCATCCTGCTATCTAAAACAGGGCAAGTTTAAGCAAGCGGAAACTTTATACAAAGAGATTCTTACTCGCGCCCATGAACGGGAGTTTGGCTCTGTAGATGGTAAGAAGCTGAGTCTTTGTTTCTTTGGTGTAGTTATTCTGAAATAAAATTTGCAGGAAGTCAGTAGTACCCTGATTAAAAGTGTTGTCTGCTTTAGGTGGACTTAAAAGTGAACATAGATGGGTTGAAGTACGTTCATTGTACGAAAGCTTTTACCTGCAGCAGTGATCTTTGGTTCAAAACTAGAGTTTTTCTTTCTTGAGGTAGACTTGGTAGTTTATGACTGATGAATTGTGTTCTATCTTACACACAAACAAACCCAATTTTGGTATTTTTATGGACACAGAAAAATACATGTCACTTTCCAGTCACAGGAAAATGTCATTGCAGGATTTTTAATGATATCAATAAAGGCATTGTCAAGGCAAGTCTTCCATTTATACATTTAAAGAGTTGGGGAAATACCTTTAAATTGGGAATTACACATGTATTTTATCAACTATAAATTGCAGAGAAGAATTTTCATTGCATTGCGTGACAGTAGCATACACACCACTTAGTAGATGTCAAAGCAGTTGTTATGATAAAAGAAAGAAATGCATGTTTTCTAGCACAGAACTAGGCACATGACAAATTGGTGGCAGTATATATTGACTTCAAAGCTTCTCAAAAATAACTGTTTCTAGGTTCAGATAAGAAAAGAAGACAGAATTGTAAAACTGTAAAAGAAGAGGTGCATGTTTTATTTATGTGCTGCTTGCAGTATGGACAGTAAGGCTTTTTGTGGTGGTAATAGTATAATTCCTTGGTTCACAACTTCATTTCAGAAATCAAACAATGCTTTGTGGTTTTGTTGTTCCATAAAATATTTTCTTCTCTTTCATCAGATGAAAATAAGCCTATCTGGATGCATGCAGAAGAGAGGGAAGAGTGCAAAGTAAGACCACTGTCATAAATCTTTTTTTGGAGCTTTTATCTGTTTAAGTTGCAAATCAGTTATTTTTTTTCAATGATACTTCTGTTCTAGGGGAAGCAAAAAGATGGCACATCTTTTGGAGAATATGGTGGCTGGTACAAAGCTTGCAAAGTTGACAGGTGGGTAGCTTCTTGGCAGGACAAACAATGCAGCAATACCCAATATGGCAGATTAAAGCATGTTTAAAAATGAAACCAAACCAGCTGCTTGCTTAGGACTATAAAAACTACAGTATTAAAAATTCAGTGCTCAAGGCTGGGTTTCAGGAACACAGTGGCAGTTTTCAAGTCCTGAGGCTGTTTTTAATCTAGGCTGGTTAGATCTAGTAAGTGACATAAAATTGCACCAGTTGTGTTCTTGGCAGTCCTTCATGTGGCAGCACAGGTCACCATTCCTTCTTTCTGTACTGCTGGTTGGCCTACGTGCCCTCTCTGCCCCATCAGGGCCTCTGAAGAGAGCCAAAAATGAGTCTGTTGTAAATAACTGAGCCTTTAGTTACTTAGCTGGCACAAGAAAGCAAAGTTGAACTGCTGCAGTTAAGCGCTATTTGAGTTTCTAAAGCTTGAAGAATATAGCTGTGTTAATGAAAGCATGCACTTTAAAGTGCAGTAAGAGAAACAGAGACTTTAGCTTGGATTATACTTGGTGAAATATGTTTTGTTTGCATTAATTTTGTTCCATTACTGCAACTTTTTTAATGTGCAGGTGGTACAATTGTGAAAAAACCTGCAACTAGTACTGATTATCAGTGAGGGTTTTTAGTTTCTCGAGTGTTTGAATTCTCCTATTTAACAAGCATCAGAACCTTTGTACTGTTGAAATCTGCTCTTTTTTATCCATCCTGAATTCTGGGTGCAGTGTGTTTTGTTGGTTTGTTTTTCATGTACTAGCTCATTCTAATGCATGAGAAAATCTTTTCTCTGCTGTTACTGGAGCAAAACTGCACACAACAATACTGTGACTGAGCTAATTTTGTGCTATTGGAGCAAAAATGTCTTGTTGGAGTGTGAGACCTGTTAATGGAACAGGCAAATTTTTTTTCTGTTGTTATTCAGGCACAGTTTGAATGCATAGGAGCTGCAAATAGATATTAAATAAAAGCTGGTGAAAGAAACTGTTAATTACTTCTGTGACTAGCACATGCCAGAGTAGTTGTCACTGTATGCGTGAATAAGCATATTTTCTGCAAACTTCACAATTATTCAGTTGGACACGCTCCTCTAGAGCTAAATTTTCACCTTGAGATGCAGCTGAGGAACACCAGGACATAGCACTCCAGTTTCAGGGATGTTGACTAATCCCCGTGTAAGCTGTGAATGCACTTCGAAAGGAGTCAGCAGGTTATTCCGTGTACATGGAGTACAGTATAGCATATTTCAAGAGTGACAATAAATTACTACAAAAAATACGATAAATACTATCTTAATTTAAGTTTTTTAGTGAACTGAGAAGAGTTGTGTGTGTGTATATACACAAGTATTTTTCTTTTTTCCTTTTTTTTTTTAAATAGTCCAACAGTAACAACGACTTTAAAGAACCTTGGGGCACTTTACAGACGACAGGGCAAATTTGAAGCTGCTGAAACATTAGAAGAGGCAGCAATGAGATCTCGTAAACAGGCAAGTATGAAAATTCACCTGAATGATGTTTCTGCACTGTGGTCATGCAGATTTTCAACTTCAGTGTCACACCTGCAGAATATATAAACTTGGAGCTGCTCAGTGCCTGGTGCCTGGTGTTGACCTCTGACTGAACTGGTGATAAAATTACAGTGTAAGCAGGGACTTCCTTTTTAATGTGGGGAAGTCCTGTGCTGGCTTTGTGCTCTCATATCTACTGTTCAAGTAACCCTTTCTCTCTTCTCTTAGAAGGTACAAGAGAGCTTGTTTTTGTTGTGGTTTTATTGTTTTTTTCATTCCCTTTTGGATGATTTGATACAATGTCTTTTATAAAAGTGTGTAAGACTGGACAAAAAAACATGTCAGTCAATGTTAAAATGGAAAGCAAAGTAAGGAAATGTAAGTAAATAACATGGAAGTTCAATTTTAATTTTAGTTTTTATACAATAGCAAATAAGACTTGTATTTTTATCAGAAGTGTCTTGTTTTGTTGTGGGTTTTTTTCCCTTATATGTCCATGTAGAATTCTAAACTTAATTTCTAAATTGAAGTGAATGGACTTAGGTGATGGACCATATCTTTATTGATAACATACTGGTTTTTATCAGTTATAGTGATTTGAAGTTGTTTTTTAAAGAATGATACTACAATGTTTGATGTATATAGAAATAGATGTCTGGAAAAGGGAGAGAGTAAAAAAGTTCCTGGCAAACCTCATGCTCTTTTAGTGAATTCAGCCAGAGCTCCCTTTGATATAAGGTGGCCTAAGTTCTTTATTCCATAAAAAAGAATGGAAAACCTGTGAGTGTTTGTCAAAGAATTGGAATGAGACTGGTAAGAATAAAGTATAAATCCGGGAGAAAAGTTCGTCAGCAAAGAAAATTCAAGGAGTGGGGGAGAATAGTTGATTACAGATACTTTCGTTCACTGAAGATGATTTTCACATACTTTTACTGAAGGTCCATTTTCAGAGTGTCTCATTCAAATATGATTTGAAAATAAGAAATGAACATGCACTGCATCTTAACATAACTTGCTTTGGTTCTTAGTTTTACTAAGAATGTTGCCATTACACAAGATAACATTTTAGCACGAACAGATACAACCAGGATAAATTGGCATAATAGAATAGTAATTAAGAAGCCTGGAAGTAAACTTAGCATGTTGTTATGCTTGTTTCCTTCTTTATATTAGAAAAACAAAACAAAAATCAGAGCACCAGTTCAAATTTTTACTCCTAGGCATGGAATTGTTTGGGAATTAAGGCTCTTGCTATTGGATAAAGCCTCTTTTATAGAGTCCTATTTGATCATCCCTCTTCTGGCTTGTCAGTACCACTGCAAAAACTCTTCCTTGTCCCCATTTTCCTTAGAGGCTGCTGGTGACTTGCTGCTGCCACTTTATTTTTAAGCAAGCTTCAGATTTTCATTGTGCATCGTGTATCACCTATACCATTAATCCATAATATATGACAGTTAAACACAGCATTAGTTTTAGACATGTAGGAAACGATGCTGTGTTCCTGGCAGCATTTAAACACTACCTTTTTATTCTAGGTCATTCAAGAAGGATGAACAGCATTAATGCATTTCTGCTTTTGGGCTAAAACCAAAGAGGTACCTTTGTTCTCAGGTGTGGAAAAGCATCAGTTTTCCACATCCCTGTTCTCCTTCATGCAAGTTCTGTTTGCTTTAGCTGCTGGGTAGGATATCTCTGCTAGACTTTTGAAGACCGGTAGTGTTCTTTCTCCTTTGTCTTTCATGAACAAACTGAGAAGGTGCAGTTTCCTGACCCTTCATTGTTTTGTTTTTTTCACATGTGAGATGAGTGAGAGATGATAGCTTTGGAATAGACCTAGACTCTGTTTTACACACTTTGTGGTCTGTGCAGCTGAAGGATTGGTGCAAAAGTCATCGTGAGCCTTTGTTTCTCTGCTGTGTGAGAGCTGCAGACACTTTCTGCACCCTGCACCCACAGGGAGGTGAAAATACACCATCCATAAAAAAGAATATATGTGTTGGTTTCATGCTTCCTTGTGTGTAGAATTCCATTAGGACACACTGTTCAAGCTCTTCAGTTAGGAGTAAACTATATGGGAACCAAGAACCTGATTTCTCCATGCCACTAAAACAACTTGCATTGTTATTCATGCACTTTTAATAATTTTGACATCCTTTTCACTTTCTGTATTGTGGTCGACTTTATGGATTTGTCACACAGATCCCTGCTGCATTTGCTGCTAAGGCTGTACTGTAAAAGATGCAGAATATGTTCTCAAGTGTAAGGCGTTCATCTGGGATCTCTTCCTGTCAGCAAATACACTTTATGATGTGGAGCAGGTTTATCATAAAGAAAACAAAACTGAAAATAAGTATGGTTTGAGCTTTGCTATTTTGTAGTTTCTGTGTTAAAGATTTTTGCCTTTATTTTTAGTGCAGGAATTTCATAGGAGGTACTTCAGCACTTTTAAGATATTTAAAGGATTATTTGATAGTTGATGGGCGTTCTTTAACACCAAGTAAGGGTATTTTACTGATCACATATATAGTCTGTTTATTATAAGCTTATTTGTTATTTTATTTCTTTTTGAAGGGTAAAATTATACTACAGTGCCAAGTGTCACATGTCAATGTTTTTAAATAACACAACCTGCTTCTTAAGTATTAGATATTCAGACAAAGGTGGGTGAGGGCCGCACCATTTGATAGGTGGAAAACCAAGGGTTGCATTGACTGTTCATGACCTATAAATTGCTTAAATATTTAGCTGGTGGCCAGATGGCTTCAGGTAAGTGACACAAACACCATGAGGCTTAGACAAGCAATAAGAAAGGAGGAAAAGAACGTCAAGTCACTGAATTCTCCAACGACCAGCCTGTCCGACCCCTTCACACTGTGCTGATTTTTGCAGTGTGTAAGTTGTAGATTAATACAGCTTGTAACAAGATAAAGCCTCTTCCCGTCTTATCTAATTCTCAGGGTCTTGACAATGTTCACAAACAGAGAGTTGCTGAAGTGCTGAATGACCCTGAGAGCATAGAGAAAAGGCGGAGCCGGGAAAGCCTCAACGTGGATGTGGTAAAGTACGAGAGTGGCCCTGATGGAGGCGAGGAAGTGAGTATGAGCGTAGAGTGGAACGGGGTAAGTACAGTACACAGTTTAGAACATAGCCTAGAGAAATCACCACCCTGACAAACATGGTTGTCCACCCACCGGCCTGTTGTGCTTTCAGTAGTTTGTTGGTTTGGTTTGGTTTTTTGTTTTATGGTTGATCTACTTTGTATTTCATAATCTTGCAGAATCAATTAAGAAATGAAGAATTGACATTTTGCCTAGTCATAATGTGAAAAAATCATAATATTTTAGAGTTTTAAAACATCCTTTCTGTCGTTGTCCTGAGTGGTGACATTTCTGCAAGAATCCCAAGCAGTTGTATTTAACACCAAGTTGGTTAATGCTGATTGAGTGTCCTGGTGGTGGTCTGGTGTACAATTGCTTGTCAGTGGTTTCTTTTACTGGTAGAAATATTCTGGCAATTAACTTACTTTTGCTTTTTTCCCTTCGATGCCATATTTGCCCGTAATTTAAATGTTTCTTTAAAAATACTGTGTCAGTTGGAATCACAAAGACCATTTGCTATGGAGATGTTTTGAGTGTTAGCTGGTTTAAAGTAAACTAAAGTGACCAGTCTAACACTAAAATAATTCCAATCTCCTCCTTACCCAACTTGCTGCAGGAAGGAATGTAACTTTTCAAGCTGCTATACAATCCATTTTAAGAGGCAGTGCCATCACATAACAGTGTGACGGTGACTTCTTATTTCTTAATTGAAATTAATACCCCTTTCCCCATATTTAAATTTGACTGGAGTCAGGGCTTGTTCCTTTTTGTTTCGCATATATTGGCTTCACTGTGTTACTCTGATTGTCATAAAGAAAAAACTTACATACAATGTGATTATTTCATGTGCATTTTTCTAACCATTGTTTTCCTTTAATTTGAAAGACAGTGCAAGCTTTCAGTTTTTGGTCTGGCTTATGTAGTTGTTTGCTTCTGTCACCAGCTTTCCCATGCTTTACCCCATTGCCAGCAATGGGATATACACTGCACTGTTAACCAACTCCCAGCTGTAGTTCTGCTGAAAGTACTCTGTTAGTTTATATAAGTGGTGTTGCTTTTGCTGTATGGGAGGGGAAGTAGCCTACTTTGCAATACTGAGTGTTCTGAAGCTTCATTTCTCTTACAGTAGCAATCTTTTTTTTTCCCATCTTTTCGTTGGCCACGTGAGGCAAAGCTTAGCATTCCAAAGAAACCCTGGTAAAACACATAGCGCTTTAGTCTTAAAGGAGAATGTTCTTTCCATCTTTGCTTTTGTCTCTTTATTGTTTTCTTGGCATTGCTGTTCTCAGTGCCAAGACAGTCAATCAGCATCTATTGTGAATAATACTGCATCATTAATAAAGCCAAAGTCAGGTTGGATAACTCTCTTTTTAATTCTCATTTTGCCCATTCAGCGTCAGAACTGTGTACTGTACTCCTCCCTTAATTTTCGCTGTACTTTGCATGACTAAATGTTCTAAATGGATTAAACTCTTTTCTGTTGTTGACATTAATTAAACATGCATGCAGGTTTTGGATGGAAAGGGCCTTCTGGGGAAAAGCAATAGACAGTATTTCTAGGTCAAACTCAGTGCTAAAATTTATCGATCTGAAAAATTAAATTTTGACTTCTCCGGGTAAACAAACCTCATTTTTAGTGTGCTGAAGTGGCATTGCTTTATTCTCATCTTTGTTATTTCTTTTTCCACCCTCTCTTAAGAGAAAATGTGTCGTATTACATGTTTTACATGAAGTGGGCAACTCTCTCTCCCTCTACCCTGCGAGTGTTTCTATCTCAGTGGTGTTCTTCCCTCTATTTCATGTTGTGTAGTTTTTTCACCCTTGTGTGTTCCCTCCAGACAAAATATTCTGATTCATAAAGTGTAGTAGAATCTTTGACTTCTGTGTGCAGAGCCTGAAGAGAGGTCTGCCTTTGCCATTTAAATTCTTCTGAAGTGGTCAAGCTGACTCCTGCTCTTGGGCTGTCCGAAAGAATTGGTGGAGTGTGTAAAGTGACAATCTGCAACGAAAAAAATTCTGTTGGAAGATGTAACTGAGCGCCTTCCATATGTAGTGTGATCCATATTAAGCATTATATGCTTTGATGTGAAGTCTTGCATTCTTACAAAAGAACTTAAATACCTGTTGAAGTAAATCTACCATTAACTATTAAACATATCACATTAAGTGAGGCTATTATTGTGCATAAACATGTTACTTTTAAAATCCATCCAAAGAAATACTTGGCCTTAAAAATTTAAGGTAGAAAGGCCAAGATTTGAATCCTTTATTATATTTATATATCAGAAATAACGGTGAGTATCTGTAATTGGCATTTTTGTAAATTGATCTTGCAGCCCATTGCAGGACAGATAAAAATCTTTGTGGTACTTAAGAAAATGTTCTTATCATGAGGAAGCATCTTTTCTTACTCTGACCCATATGCTTCAAAAAGACAGGCTTTTGGGCACATAAGCCCACTTCCAGATGTGAAATGAAAGCAGTAAATTTCACTGTTGATGAGAGCTGCTCTTGTTTAGTAAGTGTCACACAGTCAGAGGGACACTGTAGCAGACAACTCCGAAGTACAGGAGATGGTGATGGTGGGGAGGCATAAGCAAAAGTAATAAGGCGATTCCCATTCTGAAATGACATAAAAATTGTCAATTAAACTTTGCCATAAAAATCTCCGGTGATTTTGTTTGTTCGCTTGTTTACTTTGGATTTATGAATGGTTTTTTTTATCCTGAACTTACGTTTTAAAGGTGTTTTCTTAATCATGCAGTCAGTGTTTAACTTGGGAGTTTGATGTTTTTGCTTCAGATCTGAAGTACCCAAAAGCTGGTCTGCTTACTCCTCATGTACTGATTAGGTTTACCCTAGAGTTATACTCTGTACCTACCAAATTTGTCTTGCCTCTGTTCTTTGGATGATTATCACTACTATAGTATTGCTGGTTTCAGACTGTAGGAATAATTAGCCTTTTCAATGATCTACTACTTCTAGTTGAAATTTCGACTTCAATTTAATCAATCTTGCAAAGCTGAAGTCTGTTTTTAAAAGTGTGAACAATATATGCAATGTAGTTTGAAAGAGAAATACTCAGATTTTGATCTTCTGATCACTTGGTAGCGAAGCATTTTGCCATTTCCAAGGATAATTTTAATTACTGTTCACTCCAGTTGTTACAGGTAAAGGCTCTCAAGACAGGTATCTTAAGCTTATCAATAATAGTCTCTGTACTTAGACCAAGACGGAAAGCGTGTAAATTGAACCGCAGTTTATTTTAAAGGTGGATTCTTTCAGCTGCCTCACTGCATTAGGGAAAGCAGAAAAAATTCCACTTGGATTAGATACATATATATACACACACACACACACACATATGTTCTAAAAAATACTCGTGAAACTGAATTTACCCAGGACAGTTGGATTTTTATTTCCTTAAAGGATGAACAGAATTTTGTCTGGAGGTTAGGTGAAGACTTCTTTCTTCTTGCACTTTTGTTTCAGGGAAAATTCCCGACAGAAGTTAAAGCTGAAATGAATGCACCTTGCTCTGTTCCTTGCTTCTTTTTAATTTATTTATTTATTTCATTTTTATTTTTGTGTTAATGTCAGCTGGAAAAAAATAACACTTTTTTTTTGTTGACAAACTGTAATACTAAAGCTGTCCCTTCTTAAAGGTGTTCTGCATTTTATACAAATGCTTACTTAAGGAATGCACGGCATCTGTCATGCTCATCTGTCAGTCCCATATCAGTGATGTAGGTGAAGCTGTATAAAGATGTAGGTTCTGGTAATTACAAAGGCCTGCACTTTGTACTTAAGGGCCGTCCAAATACTCACCCTGGACTCCAAAAGGTTTTGAATGTGACCTAGAAATACTGTAAACGTAACTGTTCGAAATTGAAAACTGTTGATTTTTTCCCAACAGTTTCATTCAGTTTTTCTCTCTCCGTTTCTGACAGGCCTAGATGCCTTTTGTGATTCTTATACTGTCTCCTGCATGACGGGCGTGCACCATCTTCAAGCTTTAACTTCTCTCTTCAGTACTGACTGCTGTGTTTTAGCAAACCCCTTAAGATTCTTGTCAGAGCTACACTTCCCTGTAAACTGGCCATTCCTTCAGTGCTGGTGTCTTTTTTGGTTTTCTATTTCTGTACATGTGTAGCTTTGCCAGATATGTATCTAGTCATCCAAAATGTTATTACAACCATTTGCTGTGTAATACATTAGTAAAACAAAAACCCAACCAAGTAACAATGACCTTTATAAGTAGCTGTTCACTATGGAATAAAGGTAGTTAAAAGTATCACACAAGGTATTATTGAAATGGCATGATGGTGATCTTTACAGGAGAAAAACCAAACCCGTAAAAGTAAGGCATGTTCTCCAAGTGCTTTAAAATGTATTTAGAGACCTATTATATGGTTAACATCAATATGGAACTCTGGATGTCTTCACTTAATGATTATTCTAAAGTAGCATTGCTGTTTAGTCTTTGTGTGAGATTTTGGCAATTATGCTTTTCTCTACTAATCTTGGTGTTCAGTGATTTGTGTATTTGTCTTTCTAACTTCTAATAAACTCACTCCAACTCAGGTGTCTGTCTTTGCTTAGTAGTGCTTTTTTCTTTCCCAACTCTTCTTTCATAATAACCTAAGTTTTCTATGAAGTAGGAAGTGGTCAATTCTAATCTTACTAAACTGTTGGGGTCTTTTAAAGAGTAAAACATTTAAAAATAGAATTGTGGTCAGTTGGAAGTTTCTCTGGGTCAGCATGGCAGTGTAAAACTTGAATGCAATATATGAAAAATTAATTCATTGTGGTTTACATTTTCTTTGATGGAAAGTTAATACGAAGCACCAGAATTTGACCATAGGTGTTTCTGGTCAGAAATATTTTTTGTTTAGGGATTTTAGGATTAATTAAACAAGTTTGCAAGTAATGTAGGTGTTTAGAAAGAATGAAACAGGTTTTCTCTTAGACTGATGGAATGCTTTTGCTCGGGGCTCTGTACTCCGTTAACCACGGTGTGCTCACGTGAAATGGTGATGTGGTGGTGGTGAATTGTTGGACTACTGTGGTGGGGTTTTATTAGTTATTATGAATCATGGCTTGGGCATGTCTTTACCTCCGGAAATCTTCGTTACACTTTGGAAGGAACCCTTTTGTTTTGGTGAAGTCGTAGCTGTATGGTTACTACGTGTTTAGGTAATTGTATATGGTATATGTTAATAGCAGTTAAAATATAATAATTCATCAGTGAAATGTTTTGGAGCCATGTTAGGGGGAGGGCAACAACCTCTCGCAGTTTCACATGTGTTCAATTTCTTTCAGGATGGCACTGGATCTCTAAAGCGCAGTGGTTCCTTTAGCAAGCTTCGTGCTTCCCTTAGACGCAGCAGTGAGAAGCTGGTTAGGAAGCTGAAGGGAGGAAATGCACGGGACAGTGAACCAAAGAACCCAGGGTAACTATCTGTTCTTAGCTGTGCTGGTGTGTCCTCCATCTGTGTCCCCACTAGTGTAGTACCTAGGGCAGTGTTCTCTTCCCTGCTTAGCACCTGCGTATCATACAGAGTTATATCTCAAAGGAAAATAAAATAGGAAGTAATTTGTTAAACTTTCGTTGTAAGTTCTGTAACATCCGAGGAATTATATTTGCCTTTAAGAGTTACCGGTTTTAATGGGGTTTTTTTCCTTTTTACTGCTTTAGCTACTTGAAGATTAGAAAATCATCATAGAATTAATGATAAGTTGTTAGTTATCTGAAATGTTATCCTTTTCACACAGCAGTGGAGAGTTATATATGTTACTGATTTTTTCAGTAAAGCCTGAATACGGTAAACCCACAACTAACATTCTTGATATCTTCTTGATATTCTTGATACAGCTTTATATATTCCTCTGGGTGTAAAGAGAATTACTGACTTGAGCCCTTCTCAGTTTCTGTTTTTCGAAAACTCAGATGTCAGAGAGCAGAGGAAAATGTTGAAATACTTGAACCTAGATGTGCATCTCATTAATATTTTGGCCTAAGTGAAATCAGTGCTAAAAATTCAAGTTTTAATGAGTCTGACTGCTCACTCTTTCCTATTTGCCATATGATTATGGATTTGAAAATGTCTGGTATTTCTAATAAATCCATAAAATCAATCCTCATGACTGCCACAGAGAAATGTTGAAATGCACCTACTATTTTTCATAATGGCACTAGTTGAATGTTCCCGCTCACCCCCTACATAACTGCAGTCAGTTTTGCAGGGGTTTTTGCCCTTGCTGTGGAAAACTGGAACTCATTTAAGTTGACAGGAAACTCTGTGACAGTGTGAACTTATGCTTCAAACAGTCATACTGGAGAACCTGGAGCAGCTGACTCTGGGCAGTGTAGTAGATGATGATGATGATGATGTAACTTGAGACAGTGAGCTGGAGGCAGGTTCTCACTGTGTTTCTGTAAGTGCTCCAGCGAAGTTTTGCCTTACTGTTTTTATGTGGCTATAAAGCCTTGTGTACAGCTGCAGTACATGTAGAATTAGCTTCCTCACGTGTCTGTTTCAAATTCAGCCTGATTTTTAGAATTATTATTTCAAATTTCAGTGCCAGAGGCTTGATGTTGCAGGCACTGAATGGAATTCAGGATTAAAAATTCCTCTGCATTTATTGATACCTTACCAAGAACTACCTCTGAGATGATGAATTTCGAATAAGCTGTGAAAAGCATGGGATTAGAAGAAGGAAATGTGTAAATGTAAAATCCCGTGGGGAAAACAAAGGCAAGCCAAAATGGAATTAAAGGGATTTCCTTCTTTTCTTCAGTATTAGTGTTTTTATATGTTTCGTTGGGTTTCTGTTCAGTTCTGTCCAGAGTTACTAAATCATAGTTCAGATATATTCTTTCATGAATAGAGACATATATCCATAGCTAATTTTGCATTTTCTCCTCGTTTTTGTGAGACATGGAAAGGTTTTCAGTTCCATAAAAGCCAGGAGTTTTATTCCTTGTTCTCTGTAGTGTTTGTAGCTGACTCTTTCTGCAGGTAAAGTAACCCTGTGCTTACAGGTGTAGAAATTATGCTTATGTGTAACTGAAGACATTTGGCTTTGCAGTGTCCTGCAGGAACTCACCTGCCTTGTTACTGTTTGCCCGTCAGTTGTGTTACCTGACCCACAGTAACATTAATTATTACAGCGTGGGGTCTGTAGCACCAGATGAGATTTCCTCAAAAAAAGGCAGAAATGTGAAACAAACTTGAAAGCAGAGCAATATCTTTCTTGCTTTCCCTTTCTGATAAAATACTCTTATTTTTTACACGTCACCGCAGTTCTCAAAGGATAATTTACTCTTAAAATTTGCAATAAGTGTATTGCATTGACAGGTTCTTATGTAGATAGTCACTTTGATTGTGTAAGACAATAAATATTATGATTTCTGTTCTTGAAATAAACAGACTTTTAAAATCCTAATTTATATTAGCTGGTTTTAATATCAAATGCAGAGATTGCTGGTATTAAACACCAGCTTCGTAGATCATGAAGCATAGCTGTACATATTGATATTCCAAGGAATCATTTTGATTTAATTTTCTGAAGAAACTTCAGTAAATAAATTAATTTTTTTTTTCTCCTTCTGAGTTTAACAAAAGAGATATTAAGTTTTTGTAATGCAGACCTTTGGGTTTTAGTGTGTTTGATAGCTGAATATTACAGTACTGACATAGCACACCTATAAATAATTTTTGCTGTGAAGTCAGCCACTCTACGTAGAAGACTTACGTGCCTCCCTCCTTACCAGTGCATTCCCTGCCCGTGTCTCTAAGAAGACTTTGTTTTGAAGTTGATTTACACCTCTTGTTTATACTCAGCTTCTGTAAATAGGAATGGACAGTGCTGGTGTGATTCTGAGTGAGAAGTATTTGAGTAGCAATGCACTAATATAACAGGGTGAAAGAAAGACTTAGTTTTCATGCTGTTGCTTGATACAGAATGTTGAAGAGAATAAAGTGGAAAACTCATCAGGGAAATTGTTTCTTTACAATCATGCAAAAGCCTTTTTGACAAAAAACAAATATCGTAAAACTGTCCTTTGAAACATACAATACCTGAAGCAAGGTATCAGTTCTTTATCATATTTCAAAATTCAGTTCTGTAATAATTTAACTTTGTTTAATTAGTGTTATTTATTTTTTCACTTTGAAAATTTTGACCATTCAGCAGAACAGTTAAGATTTTTAATTTAAAAGGGAAAAAAAAGCTTTCATTATTGCTATGACTTATGCACCAGAATAACAACTGCATGCTCTTTATACAGTTGTGTTCGTAACATGGAGGGAATTAAAAGTACATTTGCCAGACTAAATTCTTAAGTATGTTGTTTTAAACAAACCCAAATAAATAAACAACCCAAAAGCAAGCCAGTATCTCAGGTGTGAGTAAATTTTTTTGGTTGGCACTTTAGCAAGAACCTAAAATATAGGTGTAAATTTTTACTGGTGGATTTTCTGTTTCCCTGGAATGTTTTCCATAAACCTTTATGCTCTTTTGGAGAGTTTTCTGTAACATTTTGTTTGTTTTACAGATTAACTTCCTTTGACTTCCACATATAACCTCTGTTGTACCTGTTTCCTTGAATAAATGAGAGGTGTACACCATGCATGAGTCCTTGCTTTGTTGTTGCTAACACTCATGTCAAATATTTTAAATTGTGTGCTTCTGGCTTCTGAAACATTCAGATTTAACTAGGAAAAACCAGTCAGAGCCTGTGCTGTGTGTGGCAGCTGTTGTCTGTGTTAGTGTTTTGATTCGTTGTCCTGCTAAGCCTTTGCTTTATTGGAAGCATTTAAAACTCGTGCTTGACTTTGACTGTTAGCAGTCCTGCTTCAGTGGAAAGAAAAACTGGTTAATATCTGACGTGATCTGTATGGATAAACCTTTCCGTGGTCCTGGAAGGCATTGGAAACTTTGCACCGGCCAGTTGTCTCGAGCTGTGGTAACACTGCAGGGTTGGGGCTTCTTGTCCTCTGAGTTGTACATCAAATACATATTCAAAGCTCTCATTTAGTAGTTTTGAACTAGTTAAAGAATTAGTGAAAAATCAGAGCAAACACAGAACATCCTGAGTCATGGACAGATGGTGGGATAAAGGACATCAGACATTCCAGGTGGTCACCACCACCAGAGGAATCTTAAGGCTGATGTTGGATTTCATTAACATGCACATCAAAATATTTTTGTTAAATCTTGTGTATGTTTGAGAAATGTAGGTAAATTATTAATCCTCATCTCAAACAGCAGTAGATGTTGCAGTTAATGCAGTGATATTTTGGCTGTCAGTAGCTCCTGCGTAGGTGATTGATGTTTTTTTTTCCCCTCATCTGTTGCTTTCAGTTGTGTGTTCCAGGGTGCTTTTTACCACTGCTTGGAGTGTTGTCAAGCCAAAAGCACAACCAAAGTTAACAGCAGCAACCATCTTGTTTCTCATCACTTAAAAATGTTTAAAATAAAACATTTAAAAATGCTTTTTAAAATTGATTCTGAAGATGAAGCAGAAAACTATTGCAGCTTTTCTAGGGTAAATGCTGCCTACACGACAGACATACTGAAGTTTCACGTTTTATTTCCTAAAATGTCTGAATGTTTTGATGCTTTTGAAAGAAGCCACATAAAATTGAAACTGAGAACTAGTTATTTAAAAATCAATGCTAAGTCAGTGTATTAATTTGATATGGTTTAAAAATTGACATTTTTATTTTGAGTTGAAATTAAATTAGTTGCCTGAAATGTTTAAGCTCTAAAGAGCTTGTAATTTTGGAGGGGTTTGCATATAATTGAGAGCCAAATATAAACATATTTGAAGTTCTGTAGTTACCTTAAAGGGTATCCCTCAGATCAGTTCTGGGGCAATTGTTCCCACTCCCTTAACTGTGCATTGCTTGTTGTTGTACTTGTGTTTTTAGAGCTGTTAGTTCTCAGCCATTCTGATCGGTTTATCCTTGCATGTTCACTGTCCTGGTTGCAGCATGAAGCGTGCCAGTTCTCTGAATGTTCTTAACATGGGTGGCAAGGCTACTGAAGATCATTTTCAAGTAAGAAGCCCTACAATACTCTTACAGAAATAAATATCGTTAGTAGGGTTTGGGATAAAAAAGAATGTGATAATAAAACAACAACCTTACAGTGATTGTGAGATCCTACTTCAGTAAGATGTTTGAAGCACATGCTTAAGGCATCACTGTGTGACGCTGTTGTGAATTATGCTTAAATTTAAGCAAGGGCTCAAGTCCATCCAGTAAAGAGCATTGGGTTTTATGGTACCAAGCACTCTCTGGCTTTGGACTTTCTGTTACAGTGGATATGAAACTTGAATATTATCTTCTTGTAAAAGCAACTTAAAAATGCAGGAACTGTTAAAGCCCAGCTCAGTATTTTTTTAATTCAGCCCCTTTGTTGCAAAGAGCCCAGTTATCTTAATTGTTGTCAGGTTCCTGTAAACATGACTTCAGGTGTTTCTGAGGTTGGACAGGAGCAGTCTGAAAAGTTTGTCTGATCTGTGTTGAGCTTCTGCTAATAAGAGACCTTATTTTGCTTAACTGTACGTGGTGTGCCCAAGTGCTGCTACTCCCCCCGCCTGTTTTTACCTAACAAATCACTGTTTCTTAGATTGTCAAATGAGCGAGCGATGTTCTGCCTTCTAAACACTGCTGTGCGTTTTACTAACACAGTAACTGCAACTAATTTTAGGAAGGTAAAACTGCTTCTGTACTAACAAAGCTGTAGGTGAGGATCTTCAGCACCGTGTGTCCTGAAGTAGGAAAGCCAAAACTGTGTGGCTCTCGTTTTACTCCTGAGTGGTGTAAAGGTGTCGTAACTGTATTATTTCTAAGGAATTTGCTGCAGAGTTTTCTGTGGTTGGAATTGTGTGCAAAACCTTGCTTAGGGTGAGCTTCAGCCAGGAAAAATGCAGGGTAAAGCACAATTCTCTGCAGCAATGGTGCCAGTGTTTCGAAGTGCCATGCCCCTAGACTGGATCCTTAGTGTGTATTTAATTGGTGTGGCTTCCAGAAGAGGAGTTTACTGTTTGTATGTACACCGTGATGTTATAGTTGGTTGTCACTTCTAGTGGACTTTTGTAGTTCCCCCATCGTAGACACTCATGGCAATTCTCATAAATGAGCCCTTGCATTTCTGGTAAGGCTTGGGTCAGGATTGGAAAGGTGTATGTGCGTTACAGTACTGCCAGTTGAAAGCTGGGGAAAACCATGTTTATTAGAATATGGAAAATCAACCCCCTCCCCACCATCAGCAAGAGCAGTTCTCAATAGTTCCTTGTATTTGCTTTGTTCCTGTTTATTAAAACTAGTAATTTTGTTTGTTTTCTTGAACCATCTGGACATTTGCTTAATGTATTTGTTTGTTTTTTTCCCCTTCACACAGGAACGAAATAATTGTCTGACAGACTCGCGAGCTCTGAGTGTCAGTCATACAGATTTGGCGCATTGAGATTTTGGACAGAAGCTAGTTAATATTCCTGTGTGAATAAAGAAGCACTGAGACCTTCAAAGCTTTGGTTCCTCATCCTTGTGTATAGGAACACCTAGTTTGTAGATGTTTTTGGTTTTTTTTCCAATGGACTGCTGTTTTTACTTTTTAAATAGGGACGATTTTAAACACAGCATTAGTGTTTTCTTTAAAGGAAAACTATAGATACATATGCTCATTGCACTGCTCCTGTTCATGTTACATACATTGATTTCTTTAATAGATCTGAGTATTAGAGCAACCAAAAAAAAAAAAAGTGAAAATATAAACACACTCAAAGCCTACCAAAATGCAGCGGTGTTTGAAAATGCAGGCAAAAGTAAGGGTGTGTCGGTAAATGCATACAGCGCTGGAATTAGAAAAGGATAAATTCATGTGCATTACTGTATAAATTCCAGTTGAGCATTCTGTAGTGTGGGGGGCCTGCCCTTGCACCACTGATCCTTGTAATGGGAGAAGCCTTGGCTGGCAAAACAGCACTTAGACACGACTGACTGAACCGCGAGACTGAGCTGTTAAATTTTACAGAAGCCATGGCTGGGGCTGTGTTACGTATGAATAGCGTGAGTAGCAACACCTGTGACCATATCTTTGCTAATGTAAGTCTTAGGGCACAAGAGTCAATGGAGATAGGATGGGTTTTGTCCATCAGGAGAAATGGAAAAAACCTTTACCTTGCGTGGTGGAAGAATACTCAAGTTTTGGACTGCAACTGTCCCAGAGCAGCTGCAGCTGCTCTCAGGGGAACATTGAGCCTCAGGTTGACTTTCTCGCTTGTCCACTGGAATTCACAATCCCATTCTCTGTTTGCTGAAAGTGCCCCAGCGTTTCCTTATGCTGATCCCAAATCCTGCCTTTCTCCGTAATAGCTGGTGACAGCAGAAGCAGGCAAGTACACGCTGGGATGTTACACTGTGGAGTAGCTGCTGTGCAAACGACCACTCAAATCTTAAGGGCCTCCGTGGAAGCACCAGATGGCCAAAAGTGGCAAGTGACCTGTGTGACCACATATCCACATTAAATCCACTTAGATTAATATATATATATATACATACATATATATATATATATGCTGTCTGTATACAGGACTGCTGCTGGAATGATATATGTTTTAAGGATTTTATAGACATTAGGATTTCCTTTTGCTTTTCTGTAAAGCTTGTAATTTTGTTCTTTTGTGAAAATTCTTCGTGTGAAGTTGGATGAGGAAGTAAAAAAAAAAAAACCCTACTGGTGTGCTTACAAATGTATTTGTGGTCATAGTTGTGAGCTGGAAAATGCCGAACAAATTTAACTTTGGGAAAAGCTGGAATATTCAAGGTCAGCGGTAACTGAAGGAGGTAAAATACAGGAAGATGCGCAAGTTTTAGTATTGGAACAGGCTGTGAAAAGTCATTAGAATTAGCACTTAGTAGAAGTATTTGACTGGGTTTGCACCTGGTTTTAAGTTGGTTACAGTAACTGATGCAAAAAGCTGTCTATGTAATGCACTTAACTATGTTTACCAGGAGGTACCGTCTGAGCATCTCTTCAAAGAAAGCTGCGTGTGGTGCACCTGCTATAGAGACAGTTTAGGAGCGGTGAGATACGATGCTGCTAATAATTGTGTAGAGGTTTGAGCACAGAGTAGTGCAATTCATTAGTGAACTCGAGCAGGAACAGGTTGTTGCTCGGTTATCTTAACAGTAGATACTCATATAATGTTGACTCTTGAGTTTTAATCTTTTTATTAAGAGCTTTTTATATTAAAAAAAATATGTAATATATATACTTTGATTTTTCCCTCCCTAAAGCAAAACATGTTCTATAGAAATTGGCAGATAGACTTCTCTGCCTTGTGCATTGGCAAACAGACTCTGCACAAAGGCAGACTGAGCTGGCTTTGCAAAAAGACCTGCAGGTGAGGCTGCCAGGCCAGGGGTGCCCATCTCTGGGCCCCGAGACACTCCCTGCCAACACCCCTTGGAGTCCCTTTCCAACCAGCACCCTGCTCCTGCTGCAGGAGCAGCTCCATGGGCCGTGTTCCACTTGGGAGACCCTCACAAAAATCTGGCTTCAAAAAAACTCCCACAAAACTATTTAGACACGGAACTGATTCGGTAATAAGGAATTACTTAAACTGAACAATGTGTTGCCCACATTCATCTTTCAGATTTGAAGGAAAATGATTTTTTGCACCTCTCAAAAAACCCCAGCCCTGTGTAAATAGCAGTAAAGTGTAACCATGCCAAATTACAGTGTACAGTAAGTTTCAAGTGCGACACCGTGGTGTGTTGATGCTGGTAGCAGGGGAACTTTCTTGTTCAGGATGTTGCTGTTGGTGGCATTACTAATACCATGCTTTTAAATGTTTTAATCCTTTGTATAGAATTTTAAAAGTGTGATGGAAGGTTAAGTTGTTGAGCTACTGATTATTAAACAATTCTTAGATTTAAAAGGTTCATTTTATTTTTTCAGAGAAGAAACAAATTACAAGACTTCTTTAATCCACAAGTTCCCAAGAATGGTAGCCAAGTCCTTAGTGTTAGGAGCCAGTGAGCTGTTTGCAGTTTGAGAAGAACTTGTAAAGTAGAAAAACCAAGTTAAAGTCAACATTCCCTGTGTTTGAATCATGAATGAGTTACTGTCAGGACATGGTTTGTGCACATTTGTATTTCAGATGGGCTTCTCAGTTTGATTTTTTGTAAGATTTTCTTTCTGGGTTTCCTCTGTTCCAGTTGTAGCTAAGTCTGCATAAAGAATACATCCAGAACATCCAATTGTGTAATTCCTGGGTCATCAGCACCAAACTAAATCAACAGCTCTGATGAAACAGAAAACTAGAAAAGACTTTCAGAAATGACAGACATCTTGTTAGGAAAACTGCAACCTTGGTAATACAGTTGTGTTTTTAAGCTGGCATTTTTGTCCTTGACCAGAATTTTAAGGGTGAACTTCATGAAAAACATGAGGACTCCAGGTTAGGCCAGTTCCTCTGGATTCTCTGAACAGTGGTGAGTCCCAGGGTATACAGCAGGATGTGGAATGAATCATACATGGAATTGTTACTGGCAGAAAGGTGCTTGTTGCCCTTCTGTCTCTGGTTGTGTGCCAGTCTTTACCAATATTGGCAATACTTGGTCTTGAGTTTAGATCCTACTAAGTATTCTTGTAAAATGTACCTGTTTCATGATTTGCTCCTCTTCTGGAGGAATAACCAACATATTGTTGTGATATTTGTGATGGGGATTGCAGTACTGCAGTGATAAAATGGCACTTACAAAACACAAAACCAGATGGACACACTGTCTGCAGTTCGTACGTTAAAATAAACGATGCCCCATCTCCCCAAGTCCTCCTGAATGGTGGTAAAATAAAATGGTTTTGAGCTTGAGAAGTATCTGTGCTTAAATTATACCATCTGAATCCAGAAATTTTGCAAGTAGTGTGTTTCAGTTGTAAATATTTAGTAAAAGGGCTGTGCAGTGCTGCTTTGACAGTGTGTGTTTACAGTATTTGGTGAGTTTAAGATACTTTGACTTTTGTTGTGCAGGTCATGTATTGCGTCTGAAGGCTGCTGAGAGAATTGCATTTTTGGTCATGTTAGTCTGTACCGAGAGAATAAATGTTAAAAGATGTGCTGCTGTGAAGTTTCATTGTCACCGACTTACAGAAGTACACACTGGCTTTTAGTTCTTTTGTAGATAGTTAGAATTGAGGGAAATTTTGGAACATGTACATTGGATTATTCCCCTGCCCATCACCCCAACCATTCACGAAACCAAAATCCAGCAACAGCAAAATTAGAAAACCATTTGTAATGTCAGTGTATCCTTCTTGAGGAGATCACCCCTATATATGACTTTCATGTTTGATTAAAAAAAGATAAATAAACCTTCCAAGATTGGCTTTCAGATGCTGTATTTGATCTGAGTAGTTACTGCTCCTCACAGATACGGATGAAATCCCACTGAGTTCACCTGCCTGTCTTACCCCATAAAACTGTATTGAAAATAAGCTTCCACAAATGTTATCTGTAACACAGTAGCAAATCACTGTGATTTGAAGAAACTTGTAATGAAATTGTTTAGAGTGTTTTACTACATCTGTTTTGTTAATAGGTCAGTTGTGTAAATTCTTTACCAAGTACAAATGAATTTGATTCTCCTTTTCCAAAGCAACGAACACAGAATATGATCCTTCTGCTGAAAAAGGCCTCTTCAAATGCATCACAGATCTGTAGTTTAATTTGAAATGTTTAAAGGTTTTTCAAGTGTCATTTAATGTTTCTTTTCAAAGTGTAGAGAAATATTTAAATGTAGTCTTGCAGGATAAAGACTTAATACATTCTAGAATGTAAATCATCTTTGTAAAAACTACTTTAGTTTTTTCTTGTATAGAAACAAATCTGAGTTGTGAAACCCAAAGATGAATAAAGCTGTATAAAGGGAAGGTTCTTAAATTGCATTTGTTAAAACTTCTGCTTGTTACAACCCTTTTGACAGAAGGGTTCAAAGCAAGCAGGTGCTTTGTTCGGTTCCCATGGGGTTTGTAGCCCCAGAGCTGCCCTTGTGTCAGATGGACATTCCAGGCTGGATGGGGGTGGGACTGAGGGATGGGGCAGGAGCTGGAGATGAACATTCAGCCACTAAAGGTGACGAACTGATGGCTGTGAGCTGAGGGGGGCAGCTGGACTTGAGAGGTTCAGGGTTTGTGTGTGATGATGAGCCAGAAGACAAACTGTAATTGCTCTGACTCAGCTGGAGAGTTAAATAAGAACCAACACGGGCAATGAATGACAGGAAGACCTGCGCAGGCAGAATGTTACTTCAGGTTCTGGGTGAAAGTGTTTTTTACCAGGTAAACTGGGACTTTGATTACAGACTCGTCTTTGACTTTTAATGCCTATGGCTCATTCCTTGTAAAAAGAATGATCAAAATATTACAGACTGAGCCTTAAGGTGTGTGTGTATCAGACTGATCCATGTTCAGAACACAGTGAGGCAAACTCCTGGCATTGGAGCCCGGGTGTGATGAGACTCCTCTGTAATGAATGTCCAGGTCGGAGCTGACTGACTCACAATAACCAGGTACATCTCTCTGTGCCTTTTTTTCAGTCAGTACTAGGATGAGCATTCTACTGGCTACCATTCCAGTCCCAGATAAACAGGCCAGGGAGAGAAGAGGAAAAACTGGAATGTTACCTATGCTGCAGTTGTTAATCTTCATTGAATTGTTAGCAAGGAGACACAAAAGGGAGGGATTTGAAGAGGTAGCCATGACTATGACCTGTGGCACTCTCACTTTTTCCTTAGGGTACACAAAGGCTTCTAAAGTTCATGGTTGGATTTTATTAAAAAACACCATCAAGCACAGTCACTTCCAAATACAGAGAATTAAGACACTTTAGAAAAGCAGTGTAGAGAAAACTTGTGCTGTATTTGCACAAGGTCCCCTGAGATACCTGAAGGGGTTGCAGAAGGCACTGAAAGCAACTCATCGTTCCTGCTTGCTCAGTTTCCTTCCTTCAGCTTCAAGCTGTGATTGTTCTCCTCTGGAACTTCCCGAGGCAGTCACATAGGGCCTCTTTTCCTTGAGTTGTAGTTGTCCCCTGAGAAGTCTCCTGCCAGGGAGTTCCAGCTGAGCCAGCGTACAGCCAGACAGAACTCTTCCTTTCTGCTTCCACACGAAAGGATGGCTGCCTTTATCCTGAAAGAGGATGACTGGGAAAAGGTAGAGGAGGTGTCTGTTTCACAAGTACAGTGTACCCTGGCCAAAAGACAGACCTGAGCTATGTAACTACAGAAACACGTGAAGCTCTTGCTTGGGCCACCTGGAGAGGCAGGTAGGAGGAGGGGGGAATCTGAAAGCTTCATGAGTGTGTGATACAAGTGAGCATCCCACAGAGGTGAGAGCAGGCACCCACAGAACACAGGCCTAGTGAGGTCAGAGCCCTCTGGAAAGCCTGTGCGAGTAACTTCACCTGGCTTGTTTTCACACCTAATTCAGGGATGGAAAAAAATTCAGCCGTAGGAAAAGCGGGTGTCATGGCAGTGGTCTGACGACAGAGGAAAGATACGATAAATGGTGCAAAGGTGGGAAGAAAAACCATGTAAAGCTCTAACTAAACAACAAAAATCACCTAAGAGCAAAAGCTCCATGGAAGGATGAAAACAGCTGATGATGCCCTTCAGAACCACAATTTAGCTGAGAGCCCAGTTGTAGGGACAGAGGATGCCAGAAGCAGCAATCCAGAATACTGTCCAGATCCAGCAAAACACAGAGCAGGGCAGAGTATCAGGAAGAACAGGAAGAAAGCACTTGCCCCAAGGTTACACAGCTCCTGTGGGCAAACAGAACAAGGGGATGGGGAGTGTGGTTCATTATTTTTCAAATGAAAGAGGCTGAGGAGGCTTTTGCTATGAAGGGAGGGGACAGGAGAGCAGGAAAAGAGTGGAAATTAAGCTTTAGAAAAAACTGTGGAAGTGCTATGAAGCTGAAGATACCCATCTAGTACAAAGGCAGTACAATTTTAATTCTTACAGTAAGATGTTAAAATCAAGTACCTTTCTGGTATTGTATTTTTTAAAATCCAAATATTAATAACAAATGGTTTTAAAATAGGACAGCTGCTTTGTGACAAAGCTGCCTTGTGTTATTTCAAAGAACAGCTATCCTTAATGGCAGCACGAGGCCCAGAACCACCAGCAGGCAACATTAACTGATTGAAGTTGAGTCCCTTTGGGTCTGGAAACAGGGAGGGTCCACAACTGCAGTAAATGCTGGTTCTAGATTAGTATGCTATTAAAATAAAATTAGACAGCAGGTCTTCCCCAACATGGGGATTGCCACCTCCCACTTCACTGTGCAGCCTCCACCTGCCCACAGCTTCACTCTCCTCCAGAACACTTCTCTCACGAGAACAAGCCGAATATCCAAGTGTAAAAACATCTTTCACAATGTAGACAAGGCTAAATGTAGTCATACTATTGTTCATGTACCTGACCATCCATTCGTCTCATTTAAGAAGCATTGCATTTTACTAGTAATTCTTCCTGAAGCATAGTTCTGATACGTTTTTTTTGGAGCAGAATACTTCACCATGCAAAGGAGTTATTTTATCCCTTTTACACCTTCCAACTGTACTGTATAGTAGCAAGAGGATGGAGGGAGATGAGGAGCAAAAACTACCCTCAAAGTCCTCACACTTCCAGTGCAGTGTGATGCCACTCCAGATGCTTGTCCAGGCAGGGACATCCGGCTGGCCATCAGTCTCATCAGCAGCTGATTTGCCCAGGTTATTCCAAGTGCTGGAGCAACTCTGTTACCCACTACCCTGTAAAGACAGTGTTACACATTTCTGCACACACCACTTTCATATGAAATATCTTCACTTCTGTTGTCACAAAATTACACGGGAAGAAATGATCTACTGTTTCTCTATTTGACATTGTTTGCTAAATTGAAAGCCACACTCTTTGAAGACAGAGGTGACAGGGTGTTCTCACAAAATTCCATGTAAGGTTCTCTCTATGGCAAGGTAACAGCTGAAGGAGAAGGGCTTCTCTACAGAATAACTGTCATTCTTCCAACTACAGCCACGGGAATACCTGCCTCTGGATGGGCCCCCCCCTCTTGTCACAGGAAACCACTAGAGAAAAATGATGGAACTGTAAGTGTTTGAAGTGTGTAACTGTTGGCCCTGGATTCCATCTGAGGGTATATTTAGAAAGGCTGAGTAAATATAACACTGCATACATACTACCTTCAACCCAAAGTTTAAACAGTTTTTTTTTTCCCTGCAATTTCTCCAGTAAAAGAATTACAAGATAAGCAGGGAAAAAATATAATCCAATCTTATCCTTGTTCTGTATCAGTTTCCGAATCTGGTGGTCACAGAGGACTCCTCACAAACAGCCAGTTATGTAGCACCCAGCTTATGTAGTAAATCAAGGTTAAGGTCAGGATTCAACAAAAAAATATTTACCTTTGAATCTTGTTAATATCTTGGTGTCAAAAGATGCTATTTTGGTTTTTTTTCTGAACCCACTAACAAAGCCAACTGCTAAGGTTTGGTTGCTGTATTTTTTAAGCAGACAGAAAATGCACTCAGTTGTATCAGAGACAAGATGAGATGCAAAAACACCCCTGTGTAAGCAAGGACACCAGCCATTAACTCCAGGGAAGTTTTCCTGCTAACTTGCTGATTAGGAGTTATGATCTAAGTGTAGATGACAGCTTCTCCCCCCTTTACAGCACGTGAGTTAGTGCTGATCTCCAGCAAACACAGCCTTGCTGGGTAAATGCCCTACTGCCCTTCACACGCTCTCGTAGTTTATACTGGAGTTACAAAAAGGACAGTGTTTAAATGCTGCTGTGTTTGACATTGTTACACTCTGCTGGGGATGACTCACCTACAACTGCACTGAGCAGCTTCCAACTCGCTCACTGCATCTGTCACCTAAAGCAGAAAAACAACATTTGCAGATGACCTGTGCTTGTGTGTTTGTGTTTAGCGAGCAGGAGGGCAGGCAAGGGAACAAAGACACGAAAATCCAAGTTATCAGATCATACATGAAGCCAGGTTAGAAAACCCTTACTCTTTCAAGGCAAACTAAAAGGGAGTTGTGAATTACAAGCTGAGTTTACAGTGCTAGAACTATTTAGCTAGCTACAGCCTATGTGAATTAAACTAGTTCTAGGTGCTTCATTTGTTTAAAAAAAACCAAAAACCACAAAAAACCCCACACTCACGAAACTGTTCCAATGCTGTAGCTGGAGATAAAAAGTACTGAAGCCCAAATCTCAAAAAAATGTCCTGTTCTCAATGATTTCATGACCTTTGAATTTTCCCATCAGTGACCCGCCTGCACATTCACTTACCCCTTTCTGAGGCCATATTCCAATTGGGAGTGCTTCACCTCCAGTATTCATTCAATTTGTGAGTGGACTAAGAACAGTGTCTCACCCTGTTTTCTCAAAATAATATTCTTTTTGACCAGTATCATTGTGGCCTTTTTTTTGTTCAGCTCATGTCAGTGCACGTATTCCCATGCTTTAGTAATCTCAGCAGTTGCACAAAAATGCTGAGCTCCACAGAAATGCAGCAAAGTCCCTGGTGTTTTCACTGTCTCCTGGAATATAACTGTGCCTGCTGGCAATGGCATTTGAAGCCAGTGTTAAGAAAGAACTCTTGTTATTTTGTTTTGATCTTTTGTGCAGTTTCTATACATACCTATTTTTGTCAGCTTTAGTGGACAACTTTTGAGAATGTTAGGAGTCTATAAAAACTTAGATGACGTTCTTAAATTTTGAATAGAAAATTTACTAAAGTACATCGGTTTAAGGAAGCTTCAGTTTCCATCAATCATTAATACTCAGTTAACAGTGGTAAATACACCACCATGAAATCTGCACGCAGAGAGTGCACCATCACCCTCCAGCCAGTTATTAAATGGCCCCTACAGAATAAGCAGCAATTTTGACGCCATACCTGATTAATGCACATTATTGGAGTCCTGAACCTTGTGCTCAAACTGTGAAGCTGTGCTCCAAAGGTCTGCAAATACCGAGCCTTCATGACAGACTCCGAAACCCCGAACTCGCAGCGGAACAAGGCGGCGATGGAGTCGATGACCACCAGCCTCACCATCCCCCTCGCCAGCAGCAGGGAAAGCCTCGTCGTGATGCACTTGTGGAAGGTGTCCTGCCACACACACAGACAGCAGTGAAACAGGGCAGAGAACTCCACTGGTCACATCACGGGAGTAACTGCAGGTATGGTCGCTGCAAGACGAGCCGAAGGAATTCCTAATCATGAAGGGGGCTCGTGGATCTTTAAGTCTCGGTAGCAACAATTTTTTTGCAAACATCCTGCGGCTTTACTTGAGAAAAATTGAGAAGACCAAACTGCACTCTGCAGTTACCCGCAGCTCTGACTTTTTAATTCTTTACTGATACTTCAAAATCTCAGGGGTGCAGTACTACAGTCCTAAGCACATGAACTGCATCTACACACAGCAACAATGAATCGTAATAATCCGTTGTGCTGGATTTACCAGTGAGTGTAGTATTTTACTTTTAAAGGTATTTTAGAGAGATTTACATACAACTAAAGGACAATTCTCTCCTTTTTACAAAAACATACTTTTTAGCTTCCAGAAACTACCATTAGAACTTTAATTAATCTTTCTAATGAAAGGAACATGGAAAAGGTGGCTTAGCTGCTGCCTGAACCACACAGTGAATGACTCTCAAGCAAGATGATCTTACACTTGCAAACTACAATTAAAAAACCCAACAAGCAGAATGATTCAACAACTGCTACTTTCAAGCCTTAGAGAAAACAGAACTTCTGACATTCTATCAATAAAGAGCATACTCATGGCTACTTGAGAAAAGGCACAGAAATGGATTTTCATGGCAAGAAGACAGGATTGAGTTTTGTGTTTTTTCCCTTCCAGTTCTACTCTGACACCTTACAGGTAGAGAGGCAAGAGAGCTGCATTGCTGTGGTGATTCTTTGCCATTACCCATTCCAGGCATCCCTTTTTGTATCCTTTCCTCCCATTTGCAGTTTATAACTCTGGTGTTATACTGCAGGATAGTCAGTTTACACACCACCTTTTGCATATACACTTATATCCTGTCTCCAGACTCAGTGAAGGTCTCCCCAGGAGCTGCAGTAGAACCAGTAGCAGTAAGTCTACGACATTTCAATAAACATAACGACTTACAAAATCTACTGCATGACTCATTCTAAAGAAATATTAATGCTTATCTTCCAACATATTTCATAGTAAAACTCTAGTAGTTCTTTAACAGCAAATTGCAGATGAAGTAGTATTTATTCATTACAGACCTTACTCTCAGCCTTTTGAAAGGTCTCCTATATAACCCCCCTCTCTCCCCGTGGTTATTGGATTACAGTGTAATGATTACGCATCCTTATTTTGTGCTACTACTTACTAGGTCTGCTGCATGCTCAACAAAAATACTGTTTCCAAACTTGATCTTCTGTATGATTTCAGCTGGAACATCTGCACGCAGCTTATGTTGTTGGCCTATGAGTTGCTGCAAACGTTTACTTGGGAATGCATCTTCTGTGCAAATGTAGACAGCTCCTGCAGCCAAGGAAACCACCTGTGATTACAACAGGGCTCTTACACAGTTTTCTTAATAGCACAGAAATAAAATAAGACATTCTGCACTCAAAAGCTACACATATGCACCTGGAAATTCAAGTTACTTTGTTTGCCAACCATATTGAACCGATGATGAACAAAAACCTCAACCCTGTGACTTTCCTGGTTTTGCCAGGTCCTTTTTTTTTTTTGGTGCCTGGTGACACAACTGGATTTTGTCCTCTCCACCGGGTGACACTCCTGGTACACAGCTGTGGAATACCCAACCACCTACCCTGGGTGATCAGAAGTATTATAATTATCCAGCCTACAAATAAGAGTGACACTGTGTGGTCTGCCTGTTCCAGTCAGAAATCCAAAACACAGCACCAGACCATGAAGAAAATGAACTATCCCAGCCAAAACCAGGACAACTAGTATTTTGATTCATTTCACTCACTGTTTTCCAGATTCTAGGTTTTAAATCTACACATGGATTGCCACAATTTCTAAGCCAGTTTAAAGAGGACGACTCATCCAATCTCGTCCCAATTAACTCTTCCTGAAAATTGGAAAATCAGATTCCTGAAAATCCTGGCAATCAGATTAAAAACCCATTATACATCAATCACATTACTGTGAGTGATGTCTAAATATTTTCACTGTGGTTTCTAGTTAACAAGTAATGCAGAGAAAATTAACCATACACATCAGAGATGTTGGGGAAAAGAAAACAAAAATACGTGCAGTATTCTCCTTACAAAGAACTGTTACTGTTATTGCAGAACTAATCAGAGTTAACAGCTAAGACTCAGAGGGCTACATCCAAGGATTAAGCCCCCTCACGGAAGTGGCTGGAGCTGCTAACAGCTGAGCCCGGCAGGTGATGTGTTTGGCAATATGAGACATCCTGACCATTTCCACCCCAACGGTGCATCCCTACACTGGCTCTCCAGGAAGTGCAGAGTCCCATTTCCAGGTGCAACGTCCAAATCCTCTACACAGTCCACTGGAAAAAAATATGAAACTATATCCAATAGTGGAAACGGAAAGATCTCAGGACTAGGTCAAGTAAAAATTAACGGTTGTTATATCAATGAAAATATTTTGCTGATGGACACCTGTATAAGACAGGGTATTGAATCACGAGAATTTTCTGTATGAGACAAAGATGAGTCCAAGCCCAATTTATTTTAGGACTAAAACTGCATCTTCATCTTAACTTTCCCCAAACCCACTGTAAATTCACATGTGAACACCCTTCACATGTGAAATGTCTAAGGAATTTTGAAGTTCAAGTGAACACAGTTATTTAGGTAATTTTTTTTAGCTAAACATTTGTAAAAAAAAAAAAAAAAAGAATAATTCTTCCTTAAGAACAGTTCTGCTTCATAGAGTATTTCCTGCCTCAGTTTAGTTTTGTAGAGCTACAAGAGATTGGTAAATTACTAAATTCAATACTGAAGACCAATGCCTAATTATGAGGCAAAAGCACTTAACAGCCACGTATCTTTAAAGATAAGTGAGTTGTCAGGACCCAAATAAGAAGAGGAGACTTGTACAACACAAACAGAAAAGCCCGTGGCATCGTGCTATTTGCAGATTATTAGGCAGCTGCAAGTTAAGAGTTAGGGTAGTTATCACTTTTGAGAAATAAGCTGACAGAGACTCTTAAGGAGTCAGTCAGTGACCACCTAAACGTCCTTCCTCCACAAAAACCAAACAGGTCAACTATTTCATCAAATCTGTTATTCAGGCCAACAAATGTGCTGTGCTGTTTTGTTGACAAAAAGCACCCCCCAAAAAGCAATCAACCAAAAATAAAAACCACTAAAAAACCCCATTCCCAAAAAAAGGGCAAGTTTTGATTCCTATGAATATAATCTTTCATGCACCAAGCCAGCTTGTTAGCAAGAATCAGTAGCAAACACTGTTTTCTTATTCAGAATTCCAATATGAATATTAATTTGTCCCATTATATTCACATATTACTTATGAATATGGGCATATAAAATAAATTCAGCCAATATGCAAGTGAACACAACTGACATTCCTGGAATGGCAGAAGGATATCCTGGAGGCAAAGGATGCCTTTGTTTACTTTCAGGATTTCTTTGCTGCCAACCTCCTAACACTGAGAATTATAAACAAAAATAGCACTAAGTCAAATGAAGTAAATGCAGAATAAATCCATACTGTTTAAAGACATGAATTTCAACATCACCACTTAAGAAAAGAGAATTTTCTAAGCAGTAAAAAAATACAACCCATTAGCACTGAGATCAATCCTATACTGGTAGTGCTAGAGCTCTGTGAGAGTTTCTAAGCAGGGCTGTTCTAAAACTCCTCATATTTAACATAAGCTTTAATTTTCTTATTTCCCATCAGAGACTCAACACAACCCTTATTTACAGACTGTAAAGACATCAAGTTTAGTTTTCTAAGTGCTTTGCAAACAGCATCTGCTGCCATGACTGTGTGCAGCCTAACAGATGGCAAGACACCACACTGTGAATAAAGAATGACTAGAATTAGGATTCCACCTCTTCCTTAGCTCTCCAACTTCAGCAACAGGGTATTTCCACCTTCTGTACCTTCAAGTTCTGCCCTCTGAGCCCTCCAAAACGTTCTGGTTCTCCATTCTATCCTACCTTCCAGGAAACACTTGGGAGCAGGTAGATGGGGAACACAGACACAACAAAGCAAATGTAACAGCACCGAGTGCCTGGGGCATAAAAACCAGGATCACCTTCAAACACAGATAATCAAAAGACTTGCCCTCCTGCAGCCCTACAAGCAAGAGACCAGAGTGCCATTAGAGGATGTTGGGCACCTTCTTCTGTACCTTGCTGTGATTTGTTCCTTTATTTCAACATGAACATGGAGAAGTGCTGGAGCAGGAATAAAAACACATCCTATTTGCAGCAGTTAGCAGCACTACACAAAGGAATCAAAAAAATATACTTGCTTCCGCTCTGATTAATGATGTAACTTAGAGTAATGTAAGCCACTGGCTAATTATGTCCCTTTAAGCAAGATCTTCATGTCTACATTCCGTGATTTCTCCACATGGGTGGATATAGTTCAAGAAATTATTAAGTTTCCCCACAAAAAAACCACTGAGCTGCCAAATAAAGCCAGTGCTGCATGGAAGGCACAGAGAAAGTCACAGAGAAAACACACCTAAGGCAGACTACCAGGACACCAAACTCTCAGAAGTGACACAAGTTTCCTCCCTTTCTACAGCACCATAGAATAGTAAAAAAAATAAATAAAATAAATTAGGAGTTAGATCAGTGCGATAGAAGAGGAAAAAATATACTCAAAGAATAAACCTGTATATTTAGAATTCTGCTTAAAGACATCACTTTGGCAAATCCAGGAAAATCACAGGTACAAACACAATGTTGCCTTCCTTCAATTACATCTCCATCAATTTTACTCTGTAAATCACTATTATTATTGTTCATCAAGCAAAATATTCTTTGAAATTTCAAAACCCCAACTAGGGAACATATACCATGTACCCAAGATGTTTGTGGGAAATTACCCGTGCAGCTGTTTTGCTGAGGTTGTTACCTGAGGAGTCAAGGGGTACTCATGACAAGCAATACTTTTCTTATATTGTGTTTGGGTTTAACCCAGAGGCAGGCAGGCAAACAACAGCCAACAGTAATTTTGAATTAAACTATCCTGTGCTGCAGGAGATGTGCACAGCATGGTCTACTCTCTGCAAAGGTGCATTACTCACTAACCAACTTATTACTGAGGTTAGACATGCACTGAACATGTGCATCTACTTCAGCGATGTTCTTAAGGACAGTATATTCCTCCAAATGGCAAATTAATCAATATTTACATTTCAGCACTTACCGGACTCTAATCCACCATATTTGTAAGGATACTGCACACACAGGCACAGCTGTAAACTAATCTGAGTCTTCCCAGCAGAACTTTCCCCAGCAAGCTCTGTGATTCCCACTAAAGGAATGCCACCTTTTAAGAAGTTATCCAGCACTGCACATCCCAGGCTCAGCTTCTGGCTTTGGGAGGTGAGATGATCTTTATCTTGGTAGAGCTGAAGTGCTGCAGTGTTCGGGATTTTTTTTTTTTAATGATTTAAAAAAGAAAGAAAGAAAGAAAAAAAGAGTTTCATTTATTATCTTTCTAACAGAGGCTGTTTACAGGGTTTCTATCTACAAGGGATGCTTTCTTTGTTGATGAAGAATTTTCCTAATTCAGGATGGTCTTCTCCAGTTTCCTTTCCCCACAAAGCAACTACTGAATGTCTGTTCAAAAACTGGTAATTTACACTGAGCCCTTTTCCTCCTCTCAAACGTTTTCCCCTTTCTCTGCCTCCAAGGTGTCTCTATGGAAAGCTACACTCTGGGAAAACACTGACAGCAAGGTTCAAGCCCAGCAATTATGGAAATGTAAAGCTATAGCAGAGTATAGAACAGCACAGCAGGCACCTGGCCAAGGCCTAAAGACATATGCAATCACAAGAAAATAAATCTTAAGTACAGAGCTGTCATAAAGCATTTGTACAGGAGGAATTATTATGTCCTGCTTGATTTGGAATAAGGTGTTTTTACCAAATCAGTTCATGCAGCTTCTAATAAATAAGTTTTGCAACTAGTCTTAGTCCAACAGGAAAATGGCGAGTGAGAAAGAGCACATGAAAGAAAAACCAAATATCTTGTTCCTCTAATGAAGTTTTTCAGACTGGAGAATCATTTTGTCCTGTTTCAAGCAGGCTTGATCCCGAAGAACGACACCTACTCCCAGGTCTCCAGGGAGCTGTCCTTAGGCTAGTTAAATAATTCACTACAGCGTAATAAAGACATTTGCATTTTCATTTTTAAACCGCATCACCGTGCCAGTGAGGAGCCAGAACCATGATTTCTCCCACTGACAGTTATTTTAGGTTTTATATAGAACACCTTTTTTGTAGTGACTACATTACCTGTGACCATGCTGTTCCTCCTCAGCGTGTGAGAGACTGTTTTCAGCAGGCACTGTATGTCTGCGCTGGAGAGCTTCGTCAGCCTTTGCAAGTCTGCTCCAGAAAGGTTTAAAATCTCTTTTACCGATTTTATGTCAGCTGAAATCAGAAGAATTTTTATAAATACTTTTGGCTGGATTACAGTCTGAACACAGAAAAGTTTTCCAAATTTCTACCATCGTTTGCTTAAAGTTTATCTACAGTGCATTCTTTTAAGGTGGGCAGGCAACACTCACCTGGAATGTATCAACACGTGCTACAAAATTGTTTGGAAAATGATTGCTGGAGCATGGGCAAAAGGCCTCTCTTCTAATTACTCAAAAATTTGTTTATTAAATACTTAATTATAGTTCTGAAGTGTGAGTGTCCATCTTCAGGCTTACACCCACAGACAGACAGACAAAGGAAGACGCTGTAGTGGCAGATCTGTTACTGAGACTTTGGCAAAGTAAGTTACCTTTCTTCAGGGCAGCAACTGTTCTAGGGTTCAAGTCAAACTGGTCCCAGTCCATTTCCCGACACAGCACAGCGATGAGCAGAGCATCACGTAATTATCTGTGATTAAAGCAGATTTTATTGCAGACACATGCAAGAAAAAAACCAAGCATAAATCAGTGTCAAAAGTTTCTAGGACCTTTTATTTTTAACAATGTTTTTTACCAGTTATCTTAGAGAAGTAACAATTATTCTGGGGTTATTATTATTATTGTTATATGGGAATTATTTATATAATAATAATTATATGTTGATTTAATAACTATTTTTCTATTATGGGAATACTGTGGCCAGCAGGTTGAGAGAGGTGATCCTCCCCCTCTTCTTGACCCTAGTGAAGCCACATCTGGAGTGCTGTGCCCAGTTCTGGGCTCCTCAGTACAAGAAAGACAAGGAGCTCCTGGAAAGGGCCCAACAGAGGCCACAAAGAGGATTAGGGGTCTGGAGCATCTCTCTTATGAGGAGAGACTGTGGGAGCTGGGCCTGTTTAGGCATACAAATATCTCAAAGGTGGGTGTCAGAGGACGGTGCCTTTCCAGTGGTGCCCAGCGACAGGATGAGGAGCAATGGCCATAAAGTAAAACACAAGAAGATCCACCTCAGCATGAGGGAGAACTTCTTTACACTGAGGGTGGCAGAGCCCTGGACCAGACAGGGAAGTCGTGGAGTCTTCCTCTCTGGAGACATTCCAAAGCCACCTGGACGTGTTCCTGCGTAACCTGCTGCGGGTGACCCAGCCTCGGCAGAGGGGTTGGACGGGGTGATCTCCAAGGGTCCCTTCCAGCCCTAACGGATCTGTGATTCAACCCACTGGCAGGAGTCTCCTCAGACGGCTGTTTACACATATCCTACTGAAGAGTTCAACTAAGAATCCTCCAGTTAAGAACTACTCGTAACTTTAATTGCCTGTGCTTCTGCACAGTGCTTTGGGCCTGAGGCTTGCAAATACCCTGACACTCTTCACGTGAGCTTTTCATTCTCAAAGAGAAAAAAAAAAAATCTCACACGTGCAATTTGGGATGACCCAAGACAGTCAAATATGCATTTATTAGCTAAAAGCAAATTTAATATTAAAACGTTCAAATCTGCTTGTTTCTTGTAACAAAGCTAAACAGTTCTTTTAATACTTCGGTCTAAAACACAACACTCTGGGTGCCTAGAAGAGTGCCGTGAGCTTCTCAGGATTATTTTGGTAATGTTTATGAGGGATAGCGGCCGACACTCACTCAAAACTCCCAGGAGTTACGTGAGAATATACGACTTTATGAACAACCCCTTTTCCAACACGGGGAGGAGAAGCTGCGATGGATGGCAGACCAAACGCAGGAGAAGAAACAGCTGCCTTGAAGCAATACCTATTTAAAGCAACATTCAGACAAGGGTTAGAAGCCGAGACTTACTGAAGTCAGCCATGGTTACGGCGACCCTCGACTGAGGGGCTCCAAAACATTGCGCACGCACCGCCCACGCTGATGAGGCACCGGGGAGAGAGGAACACCGGCAGCGGGTCACGGGGCAGCCGGGGGTGGCCCACGGGCCCGGCCCCGGGCGGGGGAGCGGAGCGCGGACACACGGACGGGCGGAAGAGCAGACGGACGGACACGGCCACGGCCCGCGCCGCCTGCCCGCCCTCAGCTCGTCACGAACCCCCGCAGCCAATCAGCGAGCAGCTTGCCCGCCACGGGCCAATCAAAGCTCCCCCGCGCGGCCGCCCCGGCGCGACAACCAATGGCAGGGCGCCGCTCGCAGCCGTCCCGCG